>PVHX01011427.1:0-64254 GCA_004024805.1 Geosciurus inauris | reverse complement strand
TCAGAATGGCAGCTATCCAAAATACCAGCAACAATAAGTGCTGGCAAGGATGTGGAGAAAAAGGTACACTTAAACATTGCTGGTGGGATTGCAAATTGGTGCAACCAATCTGGAAAGCAGTATGGAGACTGCTTAAAAAACTTGGAATGGAACCACCATTTGACCCAGCTATCCCACTCCTTGGCCTATACCCTAAAGATTTAAAAACAGCACACTACAGGAAAGCAGCCACTTCAATGTTTATAGCAGCACAATTCACAATTGCAAAACTGTGGAAGCAACCCAGATGTCCTTCAATAGATGAATGGATAAAGAAACTGTGGTACATATACACAATGGAATATTATTCAGCAATAAAAGAGAATAAAATCATGGCATTTGCAGGCAAATGAATGGAATTGGAAAGCATTATGCTAAGTGAAGTAAGCCAATCCCAAAAAACCAAATGCCGAATGGTCTCTCTGATTAGTGGATGCTGATGAATAAGGGAGGTGGGAATGGGAAACATAAGAGAAATTGAGAAACACTGGACGCGACATGGGGAGGTGGGGGGCAGGAAAGGGGAATGGGTATAGTAAACATGGTTGATAAAAAAAAAATATATATATATATATACTGTTCATTGAAAGTGCATATAAAGGTGTTTAATATGAAGAATTTAATCTGCTTATAATTTTGTGCAAAGTTAGAAAAATTATGATTGTAGCAATTTTTTTCTATTTGCCTCAACAAATGTTTGCAGTGAACAGTGTGTATAGCTTCTGAAAATTTGTTTTTTTCTGTTATGTTTGATAACATGTATTAAAATGCAATTTTTGAGAAAAAATAAAAATAAAAAAATAAAAAAAAAAGAACCCAAGAAATATGGCAATCATGATTCAGCAAAGTTATATTTGTCTGAATAATTATTTGATTATATTTATGCCCTCCTCATTAATATACAAACTCAAAGTGAGCAGCAACCATAGCCGTATTTTTACTAGGAAAAACTTTGTGCCTCTAACAGTACTCTGCTTAAGAAAAGCTAGGAAATCATTTATTTAGGGATTTAGTTGATTAAATGCAGGAATTCCTAATTGATAGAAGAAAGAATTCTTTAAAAGAGTATCTAATATGGATCAGCAATTGGGAGCAGGTAGGTTTTTGATGTCCATAAAATAATATAATATGTTATAGTTTGCTATACATGTTGGGAAGTTTCAACAGACATAACATAAATCTTCATATTGTATCTATTCAGCTGTTTCTCAATTCAAAGATATTTGAGAAATGACTGTAAAACTTTAAAAAAAAAATTTTGGCAGGCTATCTTATCTCTTTTCATGATTAGCACATTTGGTAATTCATGAATACAAAAACTTTGATGAGTCTTAGGAAAAGTTTGTGATATAATCTTTCTGAGTTTTAAAAGAAATATCTTCACCATTATCAAAGTTACAACATGGTTCCTTAGGGCTAGACTTCTCTCCAAGAAACTCTTAAAACTCAGATTCCAACATAATTCATCTTGTAACTTGGTTCTGATTTCCCTGAATTGCTGTTTTAAAGATGTGATCTTCTAATGCATAATTAATAAGCATGTCCTGCTGATGCTTCTCAGGAACTTATTGCTGCCTAATCTAATCTTTAGAATAAAAAACGCATAGAAAGGCATATGATCTTGTAGCCAAGAATGATTTTAGATACCTAGGGTTCATATCCTATTCTTTTAAAGTTCTTTACTGAGATAGGATTGAAAAATTAAAAAGCTAGACACATTTGTGTAAATAATGATGTCTGGAACTATGGCTCCCCACACACATTAGTAATAATAAGAATGATTTATGACCCCCTAAGACCTCCATTTCAGCACATATTTGGGGATAAAAATATGAAAAAATGTGGGCATAGTAAAGCCCATTGAATTGCTTTGTTCTACTTTCTTAAGAATATTCATTTGATCCTTTATTATATTTTAAACATATATATTTATTTTAATATACAAAATCGCATATATTTATCATGTATGGTATGGCTTGAAATGTGTTTTGAAATAGTTAAATTGAGTTAATTAACATTTATATTCACATACTTATCATGTTTTATGGTGAGAACACTTAAAATCTACTCCATTAATAATTTGCAAGAATATAATACAGTGTTATTAAGTATAGTCAAGGTATTGTATGTTAGATGTCTTGAATCTATTCTTCCTATTTAACTGAAATTTTCTAGCCTTTAACCTTCCTCATGCATACAACAAAGCCTCTGATAACTTCTATTCTACTTTTTACTACTATGAGTTCAACTTTTTAAGACTTCAATTGAGAGAGAGATCCAATGGTATTTGTATTTCTGTGTTTGTCTTATTTCACTTAGTGTAAAGTTCTCCAAGATCATCTATGTTGCTGCAAATGATAGCATTTCCTTTCTTTTGAAAACTGAATAGTATTCTATTATATTAGTCCTTCCATTTGTTGTTATTTTGATAATTCCATCCTGGATGTTGTGAGGGGCATTATAAGGAGTGCAGCTGTCTCTTTGAAATGTTGATTTCAGAACTTTTTTTTTTTTTGTACTGGAGATTGAATTCAGGGGTACTCGACCCCTGAGCCACATCCCCAGTCCTATTTTGTGTTTTATGTAGAGACAGGGTCTCACTGAATTGCTTAGCGCCTCACCGTTGCTGAGGCTGGCTTTGAACTTTGATTCTCCTGTCTCAGCCTCCCCAAGTGCTGGGATTACAGGCTTGAGCCACTGCGCCTGGCTAGAACTTGGGAATATATACACAGTAATAGGTTTGCTGGATCATATGGTAATCCTATTTTTATTTTTTGAGGAATCCCCATAGTGTTTTCCATAAAGGCTGTATCAATTCCGATTTCTTCCATTAGTGGGCAGGGACTGACTTTTCTTCCCATCATTGCAGCACTATTATCTTTATTCCTTTTTGATAATAGTCATTCTTACTAGAGTATGGTGATATGGCATTGATTTGCATTACTCTGATGATTAGTAATGTGGAATCTTTTCCATGTACTGGTTGATCACTTATTTTCTTTTGAAAATGTCTATGCAGATCATTTGCTCAATTTTAATAGGTTTATTTTCCTATTATTGAGTTGTTTTAGTTCTTTATATAATTTGGACATTAACCCTTTATCAGATATGTGGTTTGAAAATACTTTCTTTCATTTGACAGGCTTACTCTTCATTCTGTTGATTATTTTCTTTGCCTATATTTGATGTAATCCACTTGTATATTTTCCCATCTGTTGCCTGTGCTAAGGGGCACATGTAAAAACATTTTACCCAAGCCAGTGTCATGGTGATTTTCCCTTATTATTATTTTTTTCCAGTATCATATCTTATACTTAAGTGCTTTTCCCCCCTTTTAGGGCTGGAGATTGTGCTCAGAGCCTCACATTTACTAAGCACATGCTGTATCATTGAGCTCTACTCTCAGCCCCTTACCTTTATGTTTTCAATCCATTTTGAGTTGGTTTTTGTAGATGGTGTGAAATAATGGTCCAGTTTCACTTTTCTGCATGTGGACATCTAGTTGTGCCAACTTCGTGAAGAGACTCTGTTCTTTTCATCAAGTGTTCTTGGCACATTTATTGGAAATCAGTTGGCCATTAAATGCAAGGGTATATCTCTGGCCTTTCTACTCTATTCCATTGGTCTACAGGTCTGTTTCTTATGCTAGCACTATGCTATTTTGGTTACTGCAGCTTTGTAAAATATTTTGAAGTCAGATATTATAATGCCTCCAGCTTTGTTCTTTTGCACAATATTTCTTTGATTGTTCAGGGTCTTTTGTAATTTCATGTGTGCTTAGTAGGTGTGAGAATTTAGTCCTTTAGAACTAATAACTAGTCAACATATATGATCTTTTGACAATGTATTTAATTTTCTATTTCTTTTTTTGAATATCAAAAAAGAGGTATTATTTAGGAACTGGATCAATGTAATCAACTTAAATCATGAAACAATCCTCGTTTCTTCTGACACAAGTGTTCTTTCTATAAGATATTGAAAAATATATTGAATAATATTTCTCAATGATTAGTTCATCCATCATACATTTATCACAGAAATTCTTTGGGAAGGGCCTACAGAGACTACACAGACTACAGAGATAAACAGGGAAAGTTGGTACTCTGGAAAAATTCATACACCAAACTGTCTTTTATCAGATGCAGTGGAAAGTTATCTCCTTACAAAGTTGGAAGGTTGTTAACCAAAAGACTGTATGGGGCAGCTCCCTTTGATCTTCTTCCTCTAGAAAAGGATAAAGAAAGTAAAATATAACCCTCTGTATTGATGTCTTAAAATAGGCATTCCACATAGTCTCTTATCAAGCCTCTACTACAACAGGCAGTCCTGTAATGGAATGCAGGTAGAGAAGAAGGGAAAATGGGAAATGGGAATGATAGAAAGTAGGAAGGAAACTGATATGAAAGAGATGGAAGGTCTTCAAAAGGGAAAGAAATATCTGGCTGCTGGAACTGATGATTAACATTTAGAGGATAAAACTTACATTAACTAAATCAACTCCTGAGTCAGAGTCATATTTCTGCAGAAGATATCTTCCACAAATGTGTTCTTGTAACTAGACTAATTCAGCTTAAATAGTATTTAAAGCATCTTGAAAGAGAAATCAAAAGTAACAAATAGAAAGTAGAGTGTAGAATACAGATAAACAGGCTCTTCTTAGAGGAAGTTTGACTTGTCACTCAAAAAACAATTTAGCTAATGTCCCAGAAAACAGAGGTGTAATGCTTTATGAGAAATGAGTCTGCAGTGGTGATGCCTGTAATCCCAGCAGCTTGGAAGGCTGAGGCAGAAGGATCACAAGTTCAAGGCCAGCCTTAGTAACTTAGGGAGGCCCTAAGCAACTCAGCAAGACTCTGTCTTTAAATGTTAAAGGGGGGCTGGTGGCTGGGAATGTAGCCCAGTGGTTAAGTTCCCCTGGGTTCAATTCCTAGTACCAAAAAAAAAAAAAAAAAGAAAGAAAGAAAAGAAAAGAAAATGTCTGGGGGACTAAGGCTGTAGCTCAGTGGAAGAGCATTTGCCTACCATGTGTGAGGCACTGGGTTTTCTCCTTAGCACCACATAAATATAAATAAATAACATAAAATAATTATTTTTTAAAAAAAGAAATGAGTCTGAAGACTTATGACAGTATTTCTCAATAATGTTGCTCAGTCATGTGAACACCAGGATGTCACTGCAGCCCAACCTAATTTGGAGGCAGTTGGAAAGGGTTCAGGCAACCCAACTAGAGTAGATTTTTCTAAACTGTTACAAATTTGCTGGACTGTGTCTGACTTCCATGTCTATGACCTTGTCAAATCTTTGCTTTAAATTCACTTTTGGAAAGTATTCTGTTAATGAAAGGGTTATAAGCAAAGCCTGGATTAGTTTTTGTAGGTCATCTTTTAGGCTTTTTACATAGTTCCTATTAATATGGAATATTAGGGATCTTGAGGAGGTTTTAATTTACTTTATTATCACTTTCCTTTATATCATTATTTACTTTTTCCAGATACTTTTATAAGACAATTTCATATTATTGATGTAGTTCTATATTTTGTGTTACCAACATTATGATTTGAAATTTATAAAACATTAGGAAATTTTGATGATTCTAAATACTTTGCTATACATTTAAAATAATTTGCAAATACCTAGTGAACTATATTGATAAAAAATATTGATAAGTTTTTAGATTATTTTTGGTATACTTAATAATAGTAAGTCATACAGAATTAAAAATAGGAATAAATTTGTAATAAATCATGATTATAGAATATGGGTTCCATCTCTATGACAAGTGTTTATTATTAGTCAATGGTCAATGAAGTAAGTAAAATAAGCCAGACACAGAAAGACAAAATACTGCATGTTCTTTCTCATATATGGAAGCTAAAAATGCCAATCTGGAAGAATATTGACTACTAAAGTGAAGGTTGGAAGAGGGTGGTTTGACTTGGCCAGTGCATGCTGTAAGCATTGTGTAAATATCACACTGAACCCCACTAATATTAAATTGTGTGGGTGGATACACACACACACATATATAAACACGTTTTTTTGGAGGGGAGAGGGTACCAGTGATTGAACTCATAGGAGCTTAACCACTGAGCCACCTTCCTAGTCTTTTTTATTTTGAAATGGGACCTCACTAAGTTGCTTAGGACCTCCCTAAGTTGTTGGGGCTTGTCTTGAACTTTTGAATCTCCTATCTTAGCCTCCTGAGTCACTGGAATTAGAGGTGTGTACCACTGTGCCCAGCTTAAAACAAACAAACAAACAAACAAAAAACCGAAAAGAAATTCAAATTTTAACTAGAGCCACAGTGAGATGTCTTTGAATTAAAGATAGCAAAACACATAATCTCTAATATAAAGTAGACAGTTAATTGATAGAGTGACTAAAATTGAAGTATAATTTAAAAATGACTGAGTATTCTTACTCTTTTTTTGAGTATTCTTCCTATTGTAAGAGCAAGAACCCATTCTTAGAGATAAATACATTATAATATATTTCTAGTAGTTTTTCCATTTATTTATATATTTCCTAATGTCCCCAAGTCTTTGCCAGTACCTGCACTTCATTTTAAAATCAATGTGTTACAATCCTATTTTATTACTCTTATTGAATTCAAGGGCTAAAAGGGATTCCATGAGTTAATCACCTTTCTCAGTCTTCTAGGCAATCACAAAAAAAACAAGACAAACAAGCCAATCTAAGTTTGTCTTTTAACTTATGTTTTGTGCCACTCCTATGTCTGTAACTACATATCGATATCTTGGTGGGCACATCTTTGCATCTATCTGGTTGTGCTCTTTCTACTGAAAATACCTTTCCACTGTTGTTTCACAGAAAAATCCTAAGCATTTTCCACAATTTGGCACAATATCACTCTAGTCAATTCTTTTAAACCCTTCTACTCCAAGAAATAAGAATATTGCTCATTTTCTTTTCTATGCCCCAAGCTACTTGATACATGCCTCTATTATTATACTTATCTCATCACACTGTAATTATTTGTTTATATAATGTTGTTAATCACAAAACATAATTTATTATGCTTCTCTCCCAAATGTCTACCATACAGAGTTGAATGATTGCTTTCTGAATGAAATGATCCTGTTTATAATGTCTTAACACAACTGTAATAAAAATCTGAAGTGGCTGGGCATGGTGGTGCATGCCTGTAATCCCAGCAATTTGGGAGGCTGAGGCTGGAAAATCACAAGTTCAAAGCCAGCCTCAGCAATGGAGAGGTGCTAAGCAACTCAGTAAGACCCTGTTTCTACATAGTAAACATAAAATAGGGCTGAAGATGTGGCTCAGTGGTCCAGTACCCCTGAGTTTAATCCTCAGTGCCAAAAAAAAAAAAAAGAAAAAAAAGAAAAAAAAACTGAAGTGGAATAAAATCAAGGGGTTTTTCATAACATGTTGCTATTGACTCATTCAACATCTGTGATGTGCTAAACATGTCTAACTCTCCTATAGTTTCTGTAGAGACAAACTTGGATAATCTGTGCAACTTGCACATAATAGATGCTCATGAAATCTTAATTAATTGCCTTTTCTCACATGAAGTCAAATAACACATTACTTAGTCTTACTTTTTAAAAATTTAGTTGTCAATGGACTTTTATTTTATTTATTCACATGTGGTACTAAGAATCAGACCCAGTGCCTCACACATACTAGGAAAGCGCTTTACCACTGAGCTACAGCCCCAGTCCACTTACTCTTACTTTTTAAATGTATACAATAATTTGTTAAATTGTGCTTCTCTCCTTTTTAAATCAAAACAAATGTTGGTCTTTACATTCTTTTAATCCATTTCTGTACCCACTAACTTATTTTGTTTTTTCTGTATGCACAAAATAAAAAGTACTTTCACCATTTATCGGTTTTCTAAAAGTTTATCTTTTATCATTCTTGCATGCTCTTTAATTTTACTCTTCCTTCTAAATACCATTTTTCTTCTGTGGTTTCCTCAAATTTTCCATAAGACAAAAATCTTATAAAATAATTCACAGGAATAAGCTAGTGGCACTATTAAAAGAAATAGGTGAGTACATATTAGTAACCAAAAAACAGGAATACCAGGTGTGAAATACCAAGGTGTACAGAACCTAGAGGAGGAGAAATGGTAGGCACAATGGTTAAGAGGGTAATGTAAGGGTAATCAGATAGACCTGAGTTTGAATCTCAGTGCTACTATTTACTGGCAGTGTAATTTTGGCAAAATACTTCACCTCGGTGAATTACAGTTTTCATCTTCAAATGAGGAATTATGCTATAAAATAGGTGTAATTTATGCCAAGTCAACACACAGTACTTGTAAATAGTAAGTTCTAAAATGGTAGTTTTATATATTAACTAGAATTATACCATAAAAGACAGATAATCTACTCAAAGTAATATTTAGTGATCATTACATTTCTGCTTTCATAAAATTGCATTGACAGATTTGTTCATGAGAAAAAGCTGTTTTGTTTTCTACTTGGAGTTATTTGAAATTGATTGGATTTATTAATGAAGATGTTAAAAAAAGAATCATGTCATGTCTCTCATTTTTTATCTTAACAGGAATTACTCATTGTTCCTGTTTAGGCATTTTAGAAATTGACTCCCTTTGAGGTGCTCCCTAGAACTTCTTAAAGGTAAATTTATATTTTCCACTTGCCACATGTTCTAAGTAAGGAATTAAAAAATGACCTACAGATGTGGCAACAATGCATCCAGATTATTTTCCATGTTTTTATTCATTTTAAGTGTTTATATGAGTGAGTTCATGTATGCAGGCATGTAAGCCAAGACATACACATTTCTTCCTAATTCCTTAAGTTCTCTTAAGAACTCACACATCACCTAAAGGGTCAATACTAGAGCCAGACCTAGATTCTAGACACATTAAGATTTGAACATTGTGTGGCTACATGATTAAGTTTTACCTGTGCTATGCTATGTAATAGAGTTGTGTGTGTGTGTGTGTGTGTGTGTGTGTGTGTGTGTGTATGTGAGAGAGAGAAAGAGAGAGAAAGAGGTAGAGGCACAGAGGTAAGAGAGAGAAGAGAGAGCACCACAAGTTCTAGTGCTGTAAATTGTGCAACTTTAAAACAGCTTAATTTTCTTCTTTCTGCCACTTTTTTGCACTGGGGGGGGGGGCAAAAATTGGGAGTATTAATCAGGCCCTAAGATCTGGTAATTGCATATCCCAGGTAAAGATCCCCAGGCCTTATATCTTCGTGGAATAATTGATGAAGACATTTTAAGTACTATGTGAGTCTCTATGCTAAGTGTAATATAATGCAAATGCTTGACCAGATGATTTTGTAAGGGCAATATCCATTTTTCAAAATTAAATAACTGACATTTTATGTACCCAAAGGCTCTGGTACTGTACATATTATTGATTAAACTGACATTTTAAAATTACTATAGTGCAAAAGAGCTCATTAAAATAGAAACCTAATTTGTTTTTGACTTTTAATAGCTCAAAATTAGCCAGAATACTAACAGTACAAATATTTGACTAAAATACCAGGTGGACAATTTGTATCAATATTCAAAAGTCCTGAAGTAAGGTTTCATTCCACAGCTACAATTTTGAGACTGTTTTCAAAATATATTAATACATAAGCAGCAAGGAAAATGTCTGCCCTATAATCTTGAGCTTTTCTGTAATAAATAGTCAACTTCTGGACCTCATCACACATTTTACTACTCTCCAGAGACAAAAGCAAGCCACTAAATGCAGTTTCTAAGTCATTGAACATTTTTGTCTGATGATTTGATTTTGCTATAATATTATGTTTCCTTGGATTGGATAATATAGATTTTAATAATCATTTCTAGTGATCAGCGTTCAAATGTCATATTCCATTAAGGATCTAGTTTTAAAACAGTGGAATTTATGATGAATATTAGAAAATGGTGCCTTTAAAAGGTTTATCATTTCAAATTCTGTGGTTCTTTTATAGGAAAGGAATATGAAAGATACTGTTCCAGAGAGGGAGGCATTCTTAAAATTTCTTAGTCTGTACTCTTTCATAGCTTCATTCTAAGCAAATGATTTAAAGGGATGGGATTTCATTTTTACAATAACTAAAACTGACATTAGTTTTCAGTGTTACGTTTAAATTTTTCAACAAATACAATTAAAGAGTCATGTCCAATGAAATTCCTTAATCATTCTTAAAATGCCAAGGGCAGAAACTATGGGAAATGAAGGCTTATGAAAAATATTATGCCAGGAGCTCACCTATAATCACTTATAATATGTTCTGGAAAGACAGAGGGTGGGAAAGGTTTGGTCATCAGAGTCAGCTCCCTTTACTATTCATGTGAATGAACATTACCTGTAAGTCACTTCATCCTCTTTTTCTCTCAAATGCCTTACCCCAATGTGCTTATTGCTAAATCTATCATATTAATCTTTCCCAGCTCTTTTCACACAGACCTTTAATACAATGTAGGCTCAATGTAAATGACTCTGTAATGTGAGTGACTTCATAATTATGGTGATTTTGTTTATTTTGGTTTGTGTTGATGGAAATATACTACGATTTGACATTTTGATGTCAATTCTATTTCTTATTTCCTGAATTAGGATTATACATTACCATAGTTTATTGCAATATGATATAAGGATTGTACGGAAAATTGCAAACTGAAAAGCTGCCGGGTTAGTTACCTGAATGGATTTAGGGAATAGGAAAGAGAAAGAAGTGTTCACTGCATAAAGCATAGGGAAAAAAGTAAATGACTTTAAATCTTGCAATAAGTTCAGTCAATTCTGATTATGTTTCTGTAATTTTGAAGCCAACTCTAATCTCTTAAAACAGTTGAGGACTCACTTCTCTAATTACACATGTGATATACATGGATTCTTTGCATACAGTTGTGACAGGCTACAATAACCACTGTAAGGCAGAAATATGTAGCCTCTGGTAGAGTATGCCACAATGACCCTATTAAGTTCCTTTAAGAATTCACTTTATGATCTCAGCCCATTAATCCCCTAAATAGCATTTGTCGTGACATAAGGGAACACTTAGAAGGGAAGACTTCTCAGTCAAACATGCACTGAGCCAAGAACAAGCTCAGAAGTTATCAAAACAAAGCTTCACAAGTTTGGAATAAATTAGCTTGCTTGGGCACAAACTGAATAATGTGCCTGTGTTTTGTCAGTGCCTAAACACAATCTATTTGCCTCAGGCTTTTTCTAGACCTAAAATCTCATGCTGTCAGTGTTATCTGTTACCACATTGCTTTAAATGGAAAAGTGTCACTGCTTCCGGTGACATGGTTTCACTAAGGGAAATTGCCCGAGGAAGGATGCAGGTGTATCTGCCATTCAAAAGCCTAAAAGGTATGTTCTTCATTTAAAAATAAACTCATTTAAACAAGGAGAACTAATTATCACATTAATGTATTGTCAACACAACTAAATACAGAGGGGCAGATACACTAACATATGTGTAAACTAATAAGCAAGCAGAGAATAAAAAGGAAACTTACTGTGAGTCACCTTTATGATGCAACACAGGTACAACAACTAAAGGCCTCTTGTAGGTTCTATTTTGTCATTTCATCACTATTATACAACTATATTTACCATATACTTCAATAATGCTTCATCTACTTTCTCTTTCCTCTTAGTGCATTTTGATTTGTCCATGTGTGTAGTGGACAGACTCCAGGATGTCCCCCATGATCTGTGTTAGCTAATGTCTATGCCTTTGGAAAAACCCTGTTCCCTTGATTGTGAGTTGGACCTGTGATAAGAGTCTAACATGATATGGAAAATGTATTGGGATGTGACTTCCATGATTTCATGACTCTGTCTTATAGTAGACCTGTCTAGTCTGTTCTAGTCTTTGTTGCCTTGATGAGGTGAGTGGCCACACCAAGGAAGTCCATATGGCAAAGAATTTCAGGTACTCTTTAGGAACTATGAGCAACCTCTAGGAGCTGAAGGCAGTCAACAGAAGGTTAGCACTGCCACCTGCTACCATCAGCAGGAAGCCAGGCCCCTGAGGTTCTGTAATCCCTGCAACTGCAAAGAAATAAATCTGATAACCAGCTGAGTGAGACTGGAGGTGATTCTTCCCCATCTGACCCATCATATAAGAACACAGCCACAAACAACACTTTGATTACAACCTTGGGTAATCCAGAGGAAAGGACACAGCTAAGTCATGCTCAGATTCCTGACCCACAGAAACTGTAAGATTAAAAAAAAAAAAAAACAACTCTATTAAATTGCTAAATTGTTATATGGTGATAGAAACTAAGATGATGTATATGAAGATAAGACAGTATCACATAGCTAGTAGTACCATCACCTATCCATTGCCCAAACTAGACATTTTTCTACAAAAGCCTCTTGACCCCAGGCAATTACTTATCAATTCTAATTCAGTACTTGATCTCTAAAATAGCACTTGATTATTTTTCTCCTTTTATCCCTGCTTACTGCCATTTTCCTGAGTCAGTCCTCCATCGTTTCCCATCAGGAAAAATTGTTGTTGGCTTTTAGAGCATTTCATTTTCCCTTCATGAGTATTTTCTCCATTTTTCAAAGTTGTTTCTAGGGGAGATCCTTATCAAAGGTTATGAAATAGGAACATGTGCTTTATCTTTGGAATTTTCATCTCTTTCACTTGCTCCCTCATTCTATCCTCTCTTAATTCCACTGATACAGGTATTTTCCCTGGCCTTCTAGTTTATCCTTCCTTCTGCACTTCTCCTGCAATGAATCTTCCAGAAACTCACAACCTTCCCATTCTAACAGTGAGTGACAGCTCACTTCCTAAGATTAATAGACTGTAATAATTCTATTTGCATTTAAAAAGATACTTATACAGACACACTGCCATCATATGGTATTTTTTGTTTGTTTCATTTTTCTTCTCTTTTTAACCTAGCAATTTTTTCTGGCTAATTCAAGATCACTGATCACTCAAAAGAAATGTGAGCCAAGACGAAGTGTTCATAACTGCAATTCTATCACTGCCTGAGAGTTTTTTCTTCTTAATTTTTACATAGTGTTGTCAAATATATCTTATTAGTTGGGCCACTATTGCAAGTAAAAAGAAAAGAGGAATTTCAGTATTTAGAAAGGATAAAAGCAGGTTTTCTGGTGCATGGCTTTGTGGAGGGATATGGAGACTATGAGTGGGAGTTGACATGGAACCCAGAGTAGTGCTGATTTGATATCTAGTGCACACTATGGCACACACAATGTCCTCTCACATCACCAAAGAGGGCCTCGGTAAGACAGTTTGTAAACCGCTGGATTAAAACAAAGAACATATTCTCTCTTTGGCATATATTTCAATATCTGCCAAAAAAGACTGATAGACATTCTTGAATGAATTAGATCACTTTTCCAAATTTCATTCTCAAGATAACAATTTACCCTCAAATTCTGAATTACTCTGTGTCAGTATCTTAATGCTAGGATGAAATGAAGACAGAAAAAGATAATCCAAAGAATAATGATTTACAGTAATTGATATTTTCCACTATACTATCCTCATTTCAGTTCCTAGGTTCTACATTAAAAGAGCTAATAATTCTATTATTTTAAAGGGAAAACATTCATTGAATTACTATATGCATTGTTGCCTCTAAAAAATTCCAAAGTTTATAGAGTAGTAATTGCTATCATCTTTCTGTGTTCTTTCTTAAGACTGATAAGAACTTCCCATTCTATCCAAACTTTGCCTTGCCAAATATAGGCTTCTCTATTTCCCTGCATCCATACTTTTAAAGTATGTCATATCACTCATACTGCACAAAATCCACCTCAAAGTGGATCAAGGACCAAGGAATTGGACAAGAGACCCAGCACCTACTAGAGAGAAAGTAGGCCCAAATCTCTATCATGTCAGCTTAGGAACCAACTTCCTCAACAAGACCACTAAAGTGCAAGAAGTAAAATCAGGAATTGATAAATTAGATGGTATCAAACTAAAAAAACCTTCTTTATAGCAAAGGAAACAATCAAGAACGTAAAGAGAGAGCCCATAGGAATGGCATAAAATCTTTGCCACTTGCACCTCAAATAGAGCATTAAACTCCAAGATACATAAAGAATTCAAAAAACTTAATAACAAAGAAACAAATAACACAATCAATAAATGGGCAAAGGAACTGAACAGACACTTCACAGAAGAAATAAGATCAGTAAACAAATATATGAAAACATACTCAACATCTCTAGCAGAGAAATGCAAATTAAAGCTACACTGAAATTTCATCTCACTCCAGTCAGAATGGCAGTTATCAAGAATACAAGCAACAATAAATGTTGGTGATGATGTGGGGAAAAAGGTATACTCACACATTGCTAGTGAGATTGCAAACTGGTGCAAACCACTCTGGAGAGCATTATGGAGATTCCTCAGGAAACTTGGAATGGAACTACCATTTGACCCAGTTATCTCACTCCTTGGCATATACCCAAAGGACTTAAAATAAGCAAACTACAGTGATGTAACCGCATCAATGTATTAGCAGCTCAATTCATAATACCTAATTTATGGAACCAACGTAGGTGCCCTTCAACAGATAAATGGGTAAAGAAAATATGGTGTATATATAAACAATGGAATATTACTCAGCCACAAAGAAAAATGAAATTATGGCATTTGCTGGTAAATGAATGGGACTGGGGCTATCATGATAGGTGAAATCAGCCAATCCCAAAATCTCAAAGGCTAAATGTCAAATGTTCAATCCAATAAGTGGATGCTAACACGCACTAAGGGGCAGGAGAAGAATAGAATTACATTGAAATAGACAAAGGGGAATAACAGTAAGGGGAGAAGGGGATATGAAAAATAGAATGATAGAATAATAGATAGAATGAATCAGATAAAAATGTCCTATATTCATATATGAATACATGACCAGTGTAACTCCACATCAGGTACAACCACAAGAATAGGAAGTTATACCCCATGTATATATAATATGTCACAACAAATTCTACTATCATGTATAACTAAAAAGAATAATAAAAATTGGAAAAAAAATTTAAAAATCCATAACCTGGAATAGCAACCCTTTGTAACAGTCACCTGTTCTTCAAGGCCTGGTTCAAATTATGCCTACTCAATGAAACCTTCTCTAACACAAATTGCAGGAAAATAAACTTATATTGGTGGATGCACTGGTGATAATGCTATAGAAGGAACTGGATATTCCATCTCAGTCACATAGGATTTCTTTCTCTGAGTTCATGGAACAGTGAGTGTCAACATTATATCCATGAGACATGTTTACTGCCTTATTTCAAAAATATAGATTTGAAAATGGTTACTCTTGAAGCCTAGGACTAACTTGCATTCCTCTGCAGAAATCAGGCAAGCCCACAGCAGCTCCACCAATTGCTTGGAGACCAGGCAGGCCCAGGACAGCCCTGCTGACTGATGAGGAGGCCAGGCCCAGGCCCAAAACTGCCCACCGCATGGGGGATCATACCTGCACACCACAGCACTGCATCTCTAAACAGTTCGCCTAAAGCCATCATTTGGCCTACCCTTTCAGCCCCATTTCTAAAAGTGGTTGCCCCCATCTTGGGACACATCCAACATCATCTCAGGCTACCTCCACTGCTTCCACAACTATCTTATCTTTAGTTGGGCCATCTTACATCTTGGGACATTGGCTGGGGGCTGGAAGCCCATCACCAGGGCACTTAGAGGTTTGACGATCCCCTGCCACGAGCTAGGGACATGACTGCTTCCATCTAGGGACAATAGCCAGGACCTGGCAGATCATCATTAAGGTCTCTGCAGGCTTGGTTACACCAGAGGTATCCATGCTAGGTGTTTGAATAGCCAACATCTTGTTGCAGAGGCAAGAGACAGCCTTGCATGGGTTGCCTCTTTCTCTCTTTTCTCCTACTAATAGCCACTTCTTTTGATTCATTTTTCACTCTACCTACAATCTAACACCTCTATATTCTCACCTCCTACCTCATAAATATCAAACCATACACACCCCTCATTTCTCTCTGTCCACCATTAGATTCTATAGACCCTTTTGCAAACCTACTCTTTATATTGCAGATAATAATTGAATACATTATTTCTATTTATTGTGACAAAACTGTAATCATCTAAATAGGAACTATTTGGTTTAAAGTTGTATATCCTTTGCATTGGGTACTGTTAATATTGATCTCTCCCTTAAAAGTGAGATATTGTAATCTGCAGGGACACTGTAAGAGTATAGAGTAGAAACTGTAATACCTTGAATCTACACTGCTAGAGGGGAAGACACATGTAAAGCATGAAAAGACAAGGGAAGAAAGTGCTCCAAATAAACCAAGATGATATGATAATAGAATCAATTGACAGCACAGTTGATAAAATGTAAGAGAAGGAGTTCAAAATGTACATAATTAAAATGATCTGCATATCAAATACCAACATAAGAGAGCAAATACAGGTAACAATTTATCACTCCAACAAAGAAATAATAGAGCTAATACAGGTAGCAAAATATTACTTCAAGAAAGAGATAGAGATTCCGAAAACAAAACAAAACAAAGAAACCAGAAATTATTGAAATGAAGGAAACAATAAACAAAATTAAAACCTCAGTAGAAAGCATCATCAACAGACTAAATCACTTGGAAGACAGAACCTCAGAAATGAAGAAAAAATATACACTTGTGAAAATAAAGTTGACTACACGGTGAAGATGGTAAGAAACCATGTTAGAACATCCAAGAATTATGGGAAAACATCAAAAGACCAAATCTAAGACTTATCAGGATAGAGGAAGGCACAGAGATACAAACCAAAAGAATGCATAACCTCTTCAATGAAATAATATCAGAAAATTCCCCAAACATGAAGAATGAATCAGAAAATCAAATACAAGAGGCTTATAGGACACCAAATGTACAAAATTACAACAGATCTATGGCAAGGCACATTAAAATGAAAATGCCTAGCATTTAGAATAAGGATAGAATTTTAAAATCTGCAAGAGAAAGGTTTCAGATTACATGTGGTGGGAAACCAATTCAGAACTCAGAGGATTTCTCAACCCAGACCCTGAAAGCTAGGAGATCCTGGAACAACATATACCAAGCTCTGTATAAAAAAAAAAAAAAGGATGCCAACCAAGAATCTTATACCCAGCAAAATTAAGCTTCAGATTTGATGATGAAGTATAAACCTCCCATAATAAAGAAAAGATAAAAGAATTTACAGTGAGAAAGCCTGCACTACAGAACATTCTTGGCGAAATATGCCATGAGGAAGAAATGAAAAACAATAATAAAAATCACCAAAGGTCGGAACTACACTAAAGGAAAAGCCAAACAAAGGAGAAATCAAATCCAGTTAATAATAATAAAAAAAAAAAAAATGACTGGGAATGCAAATGATATTTCAATAATAACTCTGAATGTTAATGGCCTAAACTCTTCAATTGAAAGATATAGACTGGCAGATTGGATTAAAAAGACCCAACAATGTACTTCCTACAAGAGACTCATCCTATTGGAAAAGACATCCACGAACTAAACGTGAAAGGATGGGAAAAAATATACCACTCACATGGACTGTGTAAACAAGCAGGGGTTTCCATTCTCATATTAGATAAAGTGGACTTCAAATCAAAGTTATTCAGAAGGAATAAGAAAGATCATTTCATATTGCTTCAGGGAATCATACATCAGCAAGACATAAAAATCATAAATATTTATGCCCCAAACAATGGAGCATCTTTACATTACATCAAACAAACCATTCTCAATTTCAAGAATCAAATATATCACAACACAATAATACTGGGCAACTTTAACACACCTCTCTCACCACTGTATAGATCTTCCAAACAAAAACTAAACAAAGAAATTATAAAACTCAATAATACAATCAATAATTCAGACTTAAGAGACATATATAGAATATTTCGTCCATCAACAAGAGAATACACTTTTTTCTCAGCAGCACATGGATCCTTCTCCAAAATAGAACATATGTTATGCCACAAAGCAACTCTTAACAAGTACAAAAAAATAGTGATAGTACCCTGCATTAAATCAGATCATAATGAAATAAAATTAAAAATCAATGATAAAATAAAAAATAGAAGCTACTCCAACACCTAGAGATTAAATAATATACAAATGATGCATGGATAGCAGGAGACATCAGGGATGAGGTTTTAAAAAAAATTCTTAGAGGTAAATACAACATACCAAAATGTCTAGGACACTATAAAGGCAGTGCTAACAGGAAAGTTCATTTCATTGAACTCATTCATTAAAAGGAGGAAAAGTAAACAAATAAATGACCTGTCATTACATCTCAAAGCCCTAGATAAAGTAGAACAAATCAATACTAAAAGTAGAAGACAGGAAATAATTAAAATGAGGGCTTAAATCAATGAAACCAAAACAAAAGAAACAATTGACAAAACAAAAAGATGGTTATTTGAAAAAATAAATAAAATTGATGAATCCTTTTAGCCACCCTAATGAAAAGAAGAAAAAAACTCAAATTACTAAAAATCATGATGAAAAAGGAAATATAATGACAGATACTACTGAAATAAAGAAGATAA
The DNA here is from genome assembly GCA_004024805.1 of Geosciurus inauris. Taxonomy (NCBI): domain Eukaryota; kingdom Metazoa; phylum Chordata; class Mammalia; order Rodentia; family Sciuridae; genus Geosciurus; species Geosciurus inauris. The sequence continues at coordinate 45,645 of PVHX01011427.1, read as the reverse complement.
TTATAAACTATTTTGAAAATTTATACTCCAGTAAAATATAAAATATTGATGACACTGACAAATTTCTAGAGAAATATGATCTGCTCATATGATCTGAATTGGGAGGACATGCACAATTTAAACAGATCAATTTTGAGCAATAAAATAGAAGATGACATCAAAAGCCTACCAAACAAGAAAAGGCCAGGAACAGATGGATTCTCAGCCAAGTTCTACAAGACCTACAAAGAAGAATTAAAACCAATACTTCTCAAATTATTCCATGAAATAGAAAAGGAGGGAACCCTTCCAAACTCATTCTATGAGGTTAGTATCATCCTGATATCTAAGCCAGACAAAGACACATCAAGGAAAGAAAACTTCAGATCAATATCCCTGATGAACAGAGATGCAAAAATTCTTAATAAAACATTGGAAAACCATATGCAAAAACACATTTAAAAGATAGTGCACCATAATCAAGTGGGGTTCATCTCTGGGATGCAAAGTTGGTTCAATATACAGAAATCAATAAATGTAATTCATCACATCAATAGACTTAAAGATAAAAATCATATGATCATTTTAATAGATGCAAAAAAAGCATTTGATAAAATACAACACCCTTTCATTTTCAGAACACTAGATAAACTAGGGATAGTAGGAACATATTACAACATTGTGAAAGCTATCTATGCTAAGCCCAAGGCCAACATTATTCTAAATAGAGAAAAAATAGAAGCATTCCCTCTAAGAATGGAACAAAACAAGGATGCCCTCTCTCACCACTTCTATTTAACGTAGTCCTTGAAACTGTAGCCAGAGCAATTAGACAGATAAAAGAAATTAAAGTGATACAAATAGGAATAGAAGAACTCAAACTATCACTATTTGCCAATGACATGATTCTAATTTAGCATATCCAAAAAACTCCACCAGAAAACTTCTAGCATTAATAAATGAATTCAGCAAAGTAGCAGGATATAAAATCAACACCCATAAATCAAACACATTACTATACATCAGTGATGAACTCTCAAAAAGAGAAATTAGGAAAACTACCCCATTCATAATAGCCTCAAAAAAAGAAAATACTTGGGAAAAAATCTAATAAAAGAGGTGAAAGACATATACAATGCAAACTACAGAACACTAAAGATATTGAAGAAGGCCTTAGAAGATGGTAAGATATCCCAGGTTCTTGGATAGGAAAAATTAATATTGTCAAAATGGCCATACTACCAAAAGTGTTATGCAGATTTAATGCAATTCCAATTAAAATACCAACAACATTCCTCATATAAATAGAAAAGGAAGTCATAAAATTCATTTGGAAAAATAAGAGACCCAGAATAGCCAAAGCAGTCCTTAGCAAGAAGAATGAAGAAAGAGGCATCACTATACCAGACCTTAAACTATAATACAGAGCTATAGTAACAAAAATGGCATGATATTGGCACCAAAATAGACATGTAGACCAATGATACAGAATGTAAGACACAGAGACAAACCCGCATAAATACAGTTATCTCATACTAGACAAAGGTGCCAAAACATACATGGAAAAGATAGCCTCTTCAACAAATGGTGCTGGGAAAACTAGAAATCCATATGTAGCAAAATAAAATTAAACCATTCTCTCTTACCATGCACAAAACTCAACTCAAAGTGGATCAAGGACTTAGGAATTATGTCAGAGACCCTGCACCTAACAACAACAACAAAAAAAATAGGCCCAAATCATTATCATGTCAGATTAGGTCCTGACTTCCTTAACCAGACTCCTATAGTGCAACAAATAAAATCAGGAATTAATAAATGGGATGGATTCAAACTAAAAACCTTCTTCTCAGCAAAGGAAACAATCAATAACATGAAGAGAGAGCCCACTGAGTGGGAGAACATCTTTATTTCAAGCACATCAGATATAGCACTAATTTCTAGGATATACAAAGAACTCAAAAAACTTAATGCCAAAAAAAAACCACCTCATTTAATAAATGAGCTAAGAAACTGAACAGCTACTTCTCAGAAGAAGACATATAATGGATCAACAAATATATGAAAAAAATGTTCAACTTCTCTAGTAATTAGGGAAATGCAAATCAAAACTTCTCTAAGAGTTCATCTCACTCCAATCAGAATGGCTGTTATCAAGAATGCAAGCAACAGTAAGAATTGGCATGGATGTGGGAGAAAAGGTACACTCATACATTGCTGGTGGCACTGAAAATTGGTGCAACCACTATGGAAAGCAGTCTCAAGATTCCTTAGAAAACTTGGAATGGAACCACCATTTGACCCAGCTATCCCACTTCTTGGTCTTTACCCAAAGACTTAAAATTAGCATACTACAGTGACACAGCTGCATTAGGTTCATAACAGCTCAATTCACAATAGCTAAACTGTGGAACCAACCTAGATTCCCTCCAACAGATGAATACATAAAGAAATGATAGTACATATACACAATGGAATATTACTGAGCATTAAAAGAGAATAAAATTATGGCATTTGAAGATAAGTAAATGGAGTTGGAGAATATCGTGATAAGTAAAATAAGTCAATCCCCAAAAACCAAAGCCCGGATATTCTCTCAGATAAGTGGATGCTGGTCCATAATGGGGTTGGAGGGAATGGAGGGACTTTGGGCAAAGGGGAGGGAGGATATGGGGGTAGGAAAGATAGTTGAATGAGAAGAACATCATTACCCTAGGTACATGTATGACTGCACATATGGTGTGACTCTACATCATGTACAACCAGAGAAATGAAAAGTTATGCTTCCTTTGTGTTCAATGAATCAAAATGCATTCTGCTGTCATGTCTAACTAATTAGAACAAAAAAATTAGAAAATGTTAATGTTTATTTCTCTATTACAGAAGAAAAGACTTCTTGCTTCAGAGTATTATATGTACAGTTTCTTTTATAAAATTTATTTAATAAAATTTTAATGATAATTATTAGAAGACCTATGAGAATAAGAATTGGCCAAAGATTTTTATTTTTAGTGAACATAGAGTTTATCATCACCTCATCATTCTAGGCTTACTATTCAGCATTTGAAGTTTTATTTTATTTTTCTTACACCCAATTACAGGCAACTTTCCCACAAATTTGTGCTTTAGTCCTCTCTGCAAAATATAAACATCAAGATTGTGCTATGGTTATATGTTACATGAGATTTTTTTTTATTGGTGCACTTTCTGGTATCATTGTTTTAATAAAAATCAAAGATATACATGGTTTAAAGCCAATGTTTTCCAACAACTAAATTTCAGTACTATTTCTCACTTGCACTTATCTCTGTAGGTTATAGTTTCATTCGTTCAATGACTTATTCATTAAACATATAATGTTCTCTTAAATTGTTTACATAATTACTATGCATTTGAGATGTAGAAACACTACTACTACTATTACTACCACTACTACTACGAATACGACGACTACTCTTCCTCCTCCTATTACTATTTTGTGGCACTGAGGACTGAACCCAGAGCACTCTACTACTGAGCTGTATTCCCAGCCATTTTTTCAATTATTTTAAAATTTTGAGACAAGGTCACACTAAGTTGTCCAGACTGGCTTCAAACCCATGATCCTCTTGCCTCAGCCCACCTAGTCACTGAGATGAGAGGTGTGTACCACTATGGGATACAGGGATTTTAAAAGGCTACCAATATTGTGATCCAGATATTTCAATAGACTGTGGAGATATAACATTATAATTACAACACCAGAAGTGTGTACTAGTTGAAATGAAAACACAAAAGAAGGTTCCCTGAAGTCAGCCCAGGGTAGACACATCCCAGTGCTATCCCAGATTCTAATAAGAATCTTCTATTCAATCACACTCTAAATTTTAATTTGGAGAAAAGTAAGCACCTATTCAAAGCATACTCAGGTGAGTCCAATATCAATGATCCTTTCAGAACTTAGAAAAATAAACATTGTTGCTTGCAAAGACTGGTGGGATGGTTGTATAATTTATTTCTTCTTTATAAATATGTTCCTTGTATTTTAAATTTTTTTTTCATATTCCCAAATTAATGTTCTGAATAGCCTCCTTCCCTAGGTTGTTGGTGACAGGACTTCCACCTGGAAGGACTATAGAAGGTATATAATTGGGATATATACAAAATAAAGCATATATGTGCTAATAGAAGTGTTATTTACCCAATTTACTTTAATAAATATAATACACTAACCACATCAATAGCCATTCCCCTACTAATATTTTCAGTATGTTTTTTGGTGGCAATTAGTGAAAGTATTAACTTTCTTTGGTTTCTAGATTTCCAGTTGGAAAATTTTATGCAAGGCTACTTTTAGTTGTTCAAGTGATTTCCCAAAAGATGTCTTGTAAGGCAGTTATTTGGATACAGATACTTTTTTAACATATAAAGATGTAAGTAGGGGGTTATGTTCTTGGGTCAATCTTCTAATCTATCAGTCTTATCTATTAAGTTAAACATAGTACATGAATATTTAAAGTCTGAATTCTGTCTCCTCCATCCCATATGATTCCAGAAGAACAAGGAAAATTTTCCTTTTTAATTCCATGTACATAAATCAATTTATGCATAAAAACTTAACTGCATGACTTATCCTTTTAGTATCTTGCTATTTCCTTTCTGAATCTACATCAGTATTTTCAGTAAATATCCTCATTGCTGTACCTCACATGCATTTTTTTATTTCCAAAGAACTTTCTGACAAAAATAATACCTATAGCAATCACATTATGCTTTCTTATACTATTTATAGTCTTCATGTATGTACCACCTCTTCTAGTCTTCACAGTACCTCGATGATGTAGATGTTGCTATTATCCCAATTTTTCAAATTAAGAATCCAAAGTACAAGAAATTAAATAACATACAGTTACACAGATACTAAAGCAGAACTAGAATTCAGGTCTGGGCAATCCAGCTCTAGAAGCCATGTTCTCAACTATCTTTTCACTGAATTAATTATCTTGAGGGCTCTGGGGATGAGGGATGGAAGAGAAAGAGCAGCAAAGCTTCATGTGAGTCCCTTATGAGTGGGATTCTTACATGTCATAGAATAAGTAAATGAGTCATTTTCATAGACATTGTCAAAACCATGATTCCTCATAAAATGAGAGGACATGATCTCCTTTGAATATGTTTTTGTTATTTTATCCTGTTATTCTTTATGCAGCGTATGAAATTTACTATAGGTGAATTGTACCCATCGAACTGTCAGCACATTTTATATGCTCCAAACCCTGATGCAGAAAATCAAGCATGCCTATAAAAGGGCAGAACAAGGAGAAGACATTTCAAATTTGTCACAATTGCCTTGATAGTGAACAGAGCTATTTATAACTGCTAGGCTTAGCTTAAGGCAAATCCTATTGTATAAGATGTCATTGATTTCTGAAAAAATAATTATTATATTCATTGCATTTTTGATTCATTAAGCAATAAATATACGAAAAATGTTCAACTTCATTAAATGTCAAAAATGGAAATTTAAAATTGATATATACATACCAGTAGAATTTTTTAAAATGTTAATATCTAGTTTGTGCAAATAGGTAGAAAAATAGGTATTCATACACTACTACTAAAAACTTGTATACTACAGTCTTTCAACAGGATAATTTGTCAATAGCCATTAACTTTTTAAAAGGTTATTGCAGGCAATTCCACTACAGGGTATGTATCTTAGGAAAACATTAACACAAAAACATTGACAAATAGGTAGCAGATAGATAGAAATCAAATGATAAAAAGATACATATTGTCAATAGTTTGCAATAGTGATTTTTGGAAAATAGCCTGCATGCCTGCCAATAATTGGGCACTTAAGTAGATTACAGTACTTCCATATAATAAAACGGTATAATGTTGTTGAATGAACACAGAAAATTGCAGAACAATATGTGTAGTATCAAAATCATTTCTGTTACAAAAAGAGAGTCTCTAAAATAATGATAGGATATTACTCTTAAATAATTTATAATTTATAATTTAATATAATTATTTATATATTATAAATATATATACATATATTTCTGAATCATTTGCTTTTTTGCGATTAAAAACAGATAAAAGCATAACCTCACCACCTGATAGTTTTTTTTAAATGGTATGTATTTGACTTGATGCATGAACTACTTGATTCTTTTCAATAAAAGAGACAATTATTATTAAAACAATATCAGAATCTCTTTTCTTTCCACTAATTTTTATTTATGTATGCATATTTTTACTTCCTAGAAACAGCTTGATTTAAAAAAAATAGGCCAAATATTGTTTTCTTATTTTTCTTTCTTTCACCGTGAACCTATGGATCTAGTTTTCTTTGTATAACAGATACTACAGCTTCCTTGCACACCATTCTCTTTCTCTTTGAGAATTATTTCTCTTCAAATCTATTCTAAAGTAAACTAGTCTTTTCTATTACTATGTTCTCAGCTGGCAATTAAAGCAGTACTTTGACACTAACCCATTTGTAACAAATACTCACAGAAATTCCATTGTGTGGGTCCATAGGTTAGGGAGCATCATCATTATAGCTTGTACGTGAATACCCTGGAATAACAGCAACTGTGTTACATTGGTGTTATCCCAAAATGGGTTTATGTGGAGTCATACATGAACAATTTTGCAAAAGGACAAGCAGATTTATTAAATTTCATTTACATTCATTCCCAATTTACACTTCCCAATTTCAAAGTTTCCAATACAGCTTCAAGCAGATTCACTCTTTTCTTCATTAAAAAAATGTCTGAACTCGTTATTGAGCATTTAATAGGAATTAGTAAAACTTGGATGATGCTACAATGCATGGAGCCTGTTTTCAATGAGCTTTCTCTTCAATAGAAGGATAACCAAATTAGTACTCATAATATTATGAAAAGAGGACTAAAAATTCATACACAGGGAGAGCTGAGGTATGACTGAAGCACAAACTACATTATGTTCACTGCAAGTGGGATTGACAGATGCCATATAGGTTATAGGAAGCCATACATCTTTAATGCCAAGTTAGAAAACTACTTAACTAATTAAATGTTTGGCTTCATTGAAAAATAATTAAGGTGAGCTCATAAGGATGATTGTCCTGTCAGAAATGATATAGGTCTTTCACAATAAAAGTAACTTGATCACACTATTTATTTGCATACTAACTTCCTTTTATAATTTATTTTGATTGGATGTCATTGATTTATTTGTTTGTTAGTTTAATGCTCATGAGAAATCAAGAAATAATCTGCATAACCTTCATACTTAAGCTTCTGGGATGCAGAAGTGGGATGTCATACTCTTTCAAAATTTTATGAACAGTTATGTTACTTTTGTCTACTCAAGTAGCCTTTTATTTCCTAGACTGATTAGAACCCCTTGTGAACTCACAAGGCAACTAGAGTGAAAATTTAATTTAAAATCAGAGACCTTGATATAAGGTATGATCCCTAGCCCTGCCCTCATTTCCTCTTTTCATGGTGCTCTGTCTAGACCTGCTTCTCATTTACTCACTTGATCACAGCACCCCAGCATTTCTGGTATTTTTCACTGAATATATCTTTTGAAATTGTAATTTCAAATTACACAATAAAAATCTAATTTTTAAACAATTTTTTTACCTAGTGCTCAGAATTTTTTTTTCAAACTGTGTCATGGAAAATCCTAGAGTGTTGAAGTTATTAAAAATTTGGTACCACCTCCTTCCAAAACATATCTGTTGATTTCACATCTAAAAGTTCAGCTCTTCGTTAACAAAACAATGTTGCTATCTTTAAAGAAAACCTCCAGGAGACATATTTGCCCATGTTAATTGAAGTAGAACTACTATTAAGGAAGACTAGGAGAAGACAGAGAATACAAAATATGTCAAGGAGTCATATTCCAGCCTCATTGTAACTTCTGCTAGTCTTTATGTCAAGTGGAATGCACATTATCAAAGTAAGCGTAAAAAGCTAATCAGTTTAAAAAACCTGAGGGCATTTCTTATTATTGCAATATTCTGTCAGATTTTTCTGACTTTAGATAAAATACAATACTATATCTTGCAAAGAAGTATTGAACATTTTCTCTACACCATTTCATAACATGGCTTTAACGGCTTAAAAACAAAAACGTGAAATTTGGATGCACATTTCTGTCAAACTCAGTTACAATTTTATTAATTGTATCATTACTAAAATTTGATAATGAGTGAAATCTGAAAGTTACCCTATGTATAATTACTTAAAATCAGTATGGAGGCTCTTAAGCTGATATTTGCGATGTCAAGAATTTGACTAGATATGACTACATATCTAGTCAATACACACATGTATGTGAAGGTTAAACTTCAGGAGATCCGAGATGTTGATGACATGGGTTTTGGCTCTTCATGATTTTACTTACATCCATAAAATTCACCGAATGTGTTTTTATCATAGTATTTACCAGTAGTATAATATTTGCATTGCTTTTTTATTTATAATATAAATGCATTTATTGTAAGCCACACATAAGAAGACACTTGCACAAGGTCCTTATACATCTTTCTTAATTATGATCCTGTTATTCAAAACATGATCATACCTTTTTAATGAAACTAGAGATCCTAAATACTAATAACTAACATAGCATCAAATATTTAACAGTATTTAGACTGTTGTTCATTCAGGAAAACCTCCAAATCTCTGTGATTTCAGGTCATTCAGAGTTAGGTTTTGTCAACCTGTATGTGTGAATTGTTGGGAACACAATGAAATCGTCCACATCAAATTCTTGACCAGCTCCAAAATTTCTTTAATTTGTTTCATTTTTGAAAAAAAAATTTTGAGCACTTTTAGGTTAGATTCACAGCAAAATTAAGCAGAAAGTACAACTATCAACATTCCACACCAGAGAGGGACATTATAATCAATGAATATATATTGATAAATCATCATCATTATTATCCAAAATCAATACTTTGAGGATCACTTTTGATGTTACATATTCTACTGGTTTTGACTAATGTATAATAACAGTTATCTACCATTACAATATCATACAGAGTTATTTCGCCATTCTTTACTATGTATCTGTACTCCACCTGTCCTTTTCTTTTTCTCTTAGGGCCTGGCAAACACTACTCTTTTTACTGTTTCTGTATTTTTTGCCTTTTCCAGAATGTCATATAAGGTAGGTGAATAATACAGAATGTTTCCTTTTCAAATTTTCTTCTTTCATTTACTTTCCATGGCTTGAAAGCTTATTTCTTTTTAGTACTAAATAATACTCCATTGTTTGGATAAACCACAGTTTATAAATCCATTTACTTACTGTTGGACATCTTAGTTGCTTCCCAGTTTTGGCAATTATGAATCAGCCTGCTGGAAATATTCATATGCCATGTTTTTTTTTTTTCCCCCCCTGTGGACATGTTTTAAACTTCTCTGGATACCTGTAATCCCAACAGTTCAGAAGGCTGAGGCAGGAAGATTGCAAGTTCAAAGCCAGCTTCAGTAACTTAGCAAGGCCCTAAGCAACTCAGCGAGATCCTGTCTCAACATAAAATATATAAAAGGGCTGTGGATATGGCTCAGTGATTAAGCACCCCTGGGTTCAATCTCTGGCTAAAACAAACAAACAAAAAACTTCTCTGGATAGATATCAAGGAGCACAATTACTGGATTGTACGTTAAGGTATGTTTTGCTTTGTAAGAAACTGCCAAACTGTCTTCCAAAGTGGCTGTACCATTTTGCATTCTCAACAGCAATGAATGAAAGCTACTGTTGCTCTATATCCTTACCAGCATTTGATGAGATCTCTGCTATACATTATGGTTATTCCAATAAACATTTCAGTTCTATAGTATGATATAATGAAGAAGATCTTTGTATATACTCATTTGCCATCTGTATGTCTTATTTGATGGTCTCACGCTCTAGTTTTTACCCATTTTTAAACTGGGCTCATTCTTCTTGTTGAAACTCAAAAATTCTATTTATGTTGTTTTATTAGATTCTTTTTTCAAATATTGTATTCCAGCCTATGGCATATATTCTTATTCTCTTGACTGTTTTCAGAGCATAAAATTTTAATTTTAATGATGTCCAACTTATTAATTTTTCTTTCACACATCATGCCTTTGCTGCTGTATCTAAAAAAGCCATTACCATACACAGGTCAAATAAATTATCTCCTACATTTTTTCTAGGCATTTTATAACTTTGCATTTTATGTTTGGGCCAATAATGTATTATAAATTAGTTTTTGTTAAAGCTATAATGTTGTCTAGATAAATTACTTTTAGCATATAGATGTCCAGTTGTTCAGCATCGTTTGTTGAAGAGACTATTATATATCCATTGTATTCCCTTTATTCCACTGCCAAATATCAGTGGAATATATTTCTTTAGATATATTTCTGTTCTCTCCATTCTATTCCAATGATCTGTTTCTTTGTTACTTCCCCAAGATCACACTGATTACTCTATCCAGTAGTAAGTGCTGAAATTGGGTAAGGTTCATTCTTTGACTTTGTTCTTTTTTTTTTTTTCTTCAATACTTTGTTGCCTATTCTGGGTCTTTTGCTTTTCCATATGAACTTAAAATCAGATTTTCAATAACCACAAACTAACTTGCTGGAATTTGACTAGGATTGCACTGAGTCTATAAATCAAGTTGGGAATATCTGAAATTTTGACAATACTGAGTCTTCCTATCCATAAGCATAGAATCCCTGTTTTGATCTTTGATTTTTTTATCATAGTTTTATAGTTTTCCTCATATGGATCCTAGCATAATAGGTAATGGGTTTTAAAAACCAAATTCCATTTCTTCATTGCTTGTAGGAGCACTCCCCATACCTTCAACCCCTCCCTTCCCTCTTTTCCCATTCTGTGGTGATGAAAAGAATGCCCAGCAGAGCGTGCCTCATTGGTTGTAACCTCGGCCTTGACTGGTCCGAGGGCCCTATATAAGCCTCTGTACTTTCTGGGTTAAAGGGGTTATGTGTCTCCCTCTGGCAGAGCAGTCTTACCTTCCCGCGGAGTCTGGGTGGAATGACTCCAGCGGACTGTCACCCCTAACCTCATCCCGTGAGACCCCACTTCGGCTTCTCCGAAGACCTCTTTTTGTGTCCCGGAACCCCAACTTATGGAGAAGACCCACAAGGCATGACATCAAACGATAATTGCTGGTATATAGAAAAGAAATTTTCTTTTTTATACTGCAAACTGACTATAATCATATATTAGTTCCAAGAATTTTGTTGCTGTTGCTATTGTTGATTTTTCAGATTGTCTACATTCACAATGAAATCATATGCAAAAAAGCAATTTTATTTCTTTGTGCCTGCTGAATATGTCCATTTTTTACTTAAGAATATGAGCATTCATAATAATTCTATTTTCTTTGTTATTTTTTTTCACTTTATCTTTATACTTTTTCAGTGGTTACCTTAAAGTTTGAAGTATACATTTACATCTAATCAAAGATCATTTTCAAAGTATGCTTTTGCTCGCAGTACAATAGTGTTCCTTGCTTTCCTTTTCCGTCCCTTACATTATTTCTGTCATTGATTTCACTTACACACAAGCTCAAGTCATGAAATATGTTTTTGTTATTATTTTGAATAAACTATTAAATCAACTAAGAATAAGAAATATATGCTTTTATTTTACTTTCACTTAATATCTTCCCTAATATACTTCTTTATTTATGTAGATGAGACTTTCTGAACTATTTCATTCTCTTCTATTCTGAAGAAAATTTTAAAACATTTCTTGCAACACATTCTCAATACCTTCCTCAATTTTTACTTGTCTGGGAAAATTTTCATTTCTTCTTCATTTCTGAAGAATAATTTCACAGGATATGGAATTCTAGTTTAATGTGGTTTCTTTTATATCCCAATATTTTATATCATTTACTCCACTCTCTTCTGAGTTCTTGAGGATAAATATGATACAATTCTTATCTTTGCTTCTGTGGTCTTTCTCTTATTCCTGGCATCTTTCAAGATTTTTCCCATATCTTGATATTCTGCAATTCAAATATATATATAGATGTAGGGTTAAGTTTCTTGGGTGGAGATGGTATTGTGTTGTTTTGTTTGTATTTATTCCGCTTGACTTATAAAACAGAACTTTAGTGATGTGTTATTCTCTGTGCCTCCTGGGTTTATGGCTCAATGTCTGACATTACTTTTGGGGAAAAAAAATCTCAATTATTATTGCTTCAAATATTTTTTTCTTTCTTTCTTCTCCTTCTCATATTCTCTTTATGCAAATGTTATACCTTTTGTAATTGTCCGATAGTTCTTGATATTCCAGATATTTTACTCCTTTGTTTTATTCAAACTTCTGGCTTGGAAGTTTCTGTTCTAACAACTTTAAGCTGAGAGGCTAAGATATATTTCTTCAGCTAAAACTTGTCTACAAATGGGCCCAAACAAATGTATTGTTCACTTATATTAGTATTTTTGATGTTTATCTTTTTAAATTCTTAGAATTTCCATCTCTCTTATATTACCCATCTTTTCTGGAAAAATATCTATTTTGTCATTTAGAATCCCAAGCATAATATTCTTGGTTAAAAAAAAATACCCAGGCTGATAATTCTAAATTCTTGCTAAATCAGGCTCTAATTCTAATGTTTTCTCAGTTTGTTCAAGCTATATTTTTCTTTTTTAGTATGCCTTGCAATTTATTTTTCTTGCTAGTCATACATGATGCACTTCCTAAAAGAAATGTGATAAGATGTAGGGGAACGGGAATCATAATCCTATGAGTATAGTCCTGAGGTTCCAACACCATAATGAACATGTGCCCCTGGACTCAGCACTTCACAAGTATTCCATAGAAGCTCTTCAATTTCAGTAGGAAAGTATGACTAGAGGGTCTGGGCTTTTTAATTTTTCTTCCTAACAAAAAAGGCAAAAGAAAACTGAAGTTGGGTATTTCATTTCCCCTGGAACAGATGAAATCTGCTAAAAGGCCAATAGTTTAGGTGCTGGTAAAACATTTTTTTTCTAAAGGAAGACCTTGCTAATGAGTATAGAATGCTCTGCAATATTTCAAAATGGTTACTCTCCTAGCCTTTTCTTGCTTAAAGTAGAAAGGATTTTTTTTCTCTGATCTTCATTGTGAGAACATAATAAAGATCCTGTGCATAAAACTCACAAAAATATGAGAACTCCATTCTGAGTAGGAACCCTGGAGATTTTAATCCTGACTTGTCTTCACCAACCCTCCAGCAATTTTCAACTACAATGGAGGTTTTCCTACCAGACTCTAGTTATAAGGGAGGTTTCTGCTCCAATAAGTTGTGATTCTCTGTGTCCAGCTGTCTCTTCAATTCTAGGGGCATTAGTTTGCTCTGTGATTTTATATTTCTGACACATCTATAAAGTCATTGATTTTGTTTCAGTTTCTTCAGCTTTGCTAGGATGGAGTGGCAACTTCCAGGCTCCTGCAATCAGAAACTTAGACCCTTCTTTTCTCAAACACTGAACAGCATTTGCAAATACTCCATATACCATTAATGTCTGTATTTACAATGTCATGCTAGGAAGCATCTATATATTTATAGCTTCAAAGATATAATAATTCTTCCTAAACTGGCTCAATATCAACCTACTCTCTTTTTCTTTTGTGTATCTGCCTTTCTTAAGGCTGTTTTCAAATAGTGCTCCTGAATGTATGAAATTACTTTTGGGTTAAACAACAAAGAAGGTTGTAATGACCATGTAAACAACAGAGTAATTGGAATGGTCATGATTTATAAAAGATAAGTTCTCAGAGATATTTTGAAGCACAAAGATGTTTTTACAAAACTGGCTTATTCATAAGATAATACTTTTCATATTTGGATTTGAAGGCAAGGAATACAATATTCAAGAATGATTAGCATTACTTAGGATTAACTGTTTAAAGATTAGGTCCTCATATAATAAACAGCCTCACAAAACTAAAAAATTATTTTAAAAACCCCTGTGCCCTTTTACCTGGTACAAGTTTAAGTTATCTTTTGGAGCTTTAAAATAAGAAAAGTCTCATTGTCTTGGTGACATTGATGGAATGTCATACCTCCCTCTACCCCACATCCCCACCAAATAGAATAATTTTCTTCACTCAGAAATCTGTTAAGGTGAACAATCCCCTTCTGAGAAGTTCTACAAACCATTGTAGGGGACACTCTGCTACTAGGCTAGTTGTCTTTGTACTTCACATTTTTTTGTATATCACTCATCTACTATGTTTTGATTTGGACATGTATACTTATGAAAATCAATTTCAACTTGCTTAATATTTAGCTTCTTAGACTATCTATTCTAATGCTGCATTATCTACCATGATCTTATCTGCTTCTTACCTAAAACTCTGCCTCTAAGGGTTTCTATAACTAAAACCATTTCCCAAACTTCCCAAAATAAACACATATAGTTAATTCCACTGACCCTTCAGATTTCAGGAAGAAAAACCTTAATTAACCATTCCTCTCCATTCAAATCATTGACCACATGTTCTTAAGAGAAATATACTCTCTACATTCAAACATATTTATCTTGGTTTATAACTATGATTTCAGAGTTTGATGATTTGCTCTGAAAATTTCACAAGTGTGGTGAATGCTTTTGCTCACCACTATATTCCAAAATACTCAGCCTTGGAAAGGAAAGAGTGATAAATCTATATTTGCAAAATATTAACTCTAAGGGGTCTTATGAAATCATCATATTTGCCAGTCACCTAACCTACTGGGTAGTGATAGACAGCGATGGAAGTAAAGGGATGAAAAACACCTGAAGCAGGACTTCACATTTTTCCCAGGGTCAGTGTTTCCTGATCAGCCATTAGATAAAAGCACAAATTCCTCTAGCATTCCATAGTTTCCATATTCTCCATCATCCCACCTTAAATGCACATATTCTGTGAATCTTTCAAAGTTAATTTACATATTCTTATTTCATCTCATCTCTACACTGGATAATTTAAAATAAAAATAAAACTGTAAGGAGTGCTATTCTTGAAATTAAGCTACAGTGAGTACTGGTCCATTTTTGTCTTACACTATCTTTTTCACATTCCCAAGGGTGGTGACTAGGTCTGCTCAACTGTCTTGTAATGATCCTGTCCTCCACTGTCACTCTTCCCAATCAGGAGATGCTGTCTGGTCTGTTTGAAAGCCAGAGTAATGAATGAATACCTCAGGGGGCTGTCTTAGTATGCATTGTTGGGGTGGTTGAGGGTTGGAGAAAGAAGTAGTGTAATAAAAACCATCTGTTTTGAGAATTATAGAAGCCAGAAAGAGACTAGCAGGGAGTCCTGCATCTATCACCACATGGAAACCCAATTAAAATACACACATTTGGAAAACAGGATTTTATCAGAATGTGCCTCAATGAGAAAATGCTGGAACTAAAATTGCACTGGAATCATTCACTATTAAGTAAATAGAATAGATGGAAATGGAAACAAGAAGGCGGGAATAAAAGCCTAATAAAATGTTCTTGGTGTATTTTTTTTTTTACCTTCTCTGTTTCAAGTAAACAAAATTCACATTTCCATGTCAAGAAAAGTGAACTTTGAAATAAGATTGGCAGACGTGGTGTTGTGTGACAATAACAATAACCACACTCCGTAACAAGTATCAAGGTAGCATATAATTTGAAGGCTTATGACAGAGGCATTAATGTCTAGAAATATGAAAAGATATATTCTTTACTGAATTACAAGGCACAGAAAGTGACTAAAACATGAATATTCAGAGAATAAAAATAAGCATGCTTTTTCCATATGCTTCACATATAACTCAGAGTTATACAAGGAAAGCTCTTTGTTTCACCACATGAAGAGTTTGGCATTATTGGTTTGGTCTTTGTAGATGTATTATGGTCATACCTCCCATGATCACTTTTAAATGTCTGATTTAGTACTGCTTTTTCTAGGCATATCTATATGGAGTTTCAGGGCTAATCAGTTTACTATGAATGGTAAAAATTGACATGTTCATTTTGGGGAGGAGAACTTGGCTAATCCTCCTCCAGCGGGACAGTAATCATAGTGAGCAGGGGATGAACCAGTCCATGTGGAATAATGGAGGAGCTCAATTTGGTCAGCCAGTCCTTCCTACTACCCAGTTACACAGTGCTCTTTCATATCACTGTCTTCACATCAGCCAGCTTGCAAATCATATGTTCAGGGACACACAAATTGGGTCCTCCTCCCTGTTCTAAGCTACCTCCCATTTGGCTCTATCTGTACATGTTTAAATTAGTGATGTCTTCAGACCTGATCTACAGTATATCATTTTGTTCTCGTGCTCATATATAATCAACATACGATATTTCTTCATAAATTGATAATAAGGAAAATTATACTGCCATTAATTAGGCAAAGTAAACATTTTAAGTATTGACCATGTATCCCAAATGTTGTGTTTCCTTATGCCCTCAAGGGTTCTAACACAGATAGTCTGTTGGATGTTCTGCAGAAGCCTGGGAATGATTTGTTTCTATTCTTTTTATTGCAGAGAATATGCCCATTTTTGTGGCTACAGGAATAGGAGTTAAGAAGCTCCTGCTAACATGGGGTATCTTGTTATTAGTGCTAATGAACAGGCTTATATTTCAAACTGTATCAGTTGAAGAATACTGTGTTAGATTTTGCTAACTAGTTTCAGTGGTATATGATTTTAGATGCTGACTTCCTTGATGCCAAAATGAAAATTACAGTTTGCTTATATAGCTGTACTTCAGTATCCTTAGGGAGGATTGATTACCTCAAGACAACTATATATACCAAAATTGTTAGGTGCTCCAGTTCCTATATACAATGGTGCAGTGTCTGCCAATAACCTACACACACTATCTCATCTACTTAAATCATCTCTAGATTATATGTAAATGCCCAATATATTATCAATGTAACTTAAATAATTATTTTTTAAATGATAAGGAAAAAAGAAATAATTCACAGGGATATATAAATACAGATGCAAGTTTTTTACCCTAATATTTTCTATCCAAAATTGGTTAAATCCAAAAATATGGAACCCCCAGATACACAGGGCCAACTACAATAGTATCTCATTGTTAAGCAGGCTGCTGAGGTATGTGTGATCATAATTTGCTGTCTTTTTCTTCATAGAGAAGTTTTTTAATTTCTTTATTTTATTTACTTATTTTTATGTAGGGTGAGGATAAAACCAGTCCCTCAGATTTGCTAGGCAAGTGCTCTACCACTGAACCACAACCTGAGCCTCAATTTCCCGTCTTTTGACTTTGTATATCCTTTATATGCTTAGTTCTTATGCATTTGGGAAAGAATATATCTAAAGTTATGTTCCAAGTTTTCCTTTAAAATTTTTCAAAATTCCACTCCAAATCAAATGCAATATCACATTATGAATCATATGCAAAAGTATTTTGTAAGAAAATATTAATAAATATTGTAGCTGCAAACAGAAAAGATCTCACCTAGTGAATTCTGCATAAAATACAACTCCTGCTTTAAAGTACTAATTAAAAATATCATATGTATATTTTAGTATATTTAACCTTTATATTAAATATTTATCTAACACCTTATACAAATAGATTCAGCATGATCCTCAACATTGTTGATAATTCATGACTATTTAATGTCAATTTCTTTATTAGAATGATATTTCAATGTTTCTTTAAATATAAAAGGTTATTGGCCCCATAATATTTGTTCATATACGGATGAATATATAGTTCATGCTATTAATCTCATCAATTGCTTTATGAATTATATAAATTGACTTTTTTCTAAGTGGAAAAGATGCTATGGATTGAACAGTTATATTTCTCTCAAATGCATATATTGAAATCAACTCACCAAAATATACTAAGAGATAAGTCCCTAGGGAAGTAAGTAGGTCATGAGGGCAAAGGCCTTATTATTTGCATTAATGTTTATATAAAAGAGACCTGAAGGCTGGGGTTGTGGTTGAGTGGTAGAGTGCATGCCTAGCATGTGTGAGGCACTGGGTTCAATTTTCAGCACTGCATATAAATAAATAAAGTCCATTGACAAATAAAAACAAAATATTAAAACAAAAGAGACCTCAGAAGGCTGCCCTGTGCCCTCTACCATTTGAGGACACAGCAGGAAGATGCCTTCCATGAACAAAGGAGAGACACCAAGTCTGCTGGCATCTTGATCTTGGACTTTCCAGTTTGTCAAACCATAAGACATAAGATTTCATTACTCATAAATTACCTAGTTTATGGTATTTTTGTAGTAGCAGCCCAAATGGAATAAGATATCCGAAAATTGAGATTGCTGCATAAGTAGACTTTGAATATTTATGTCATGTTATCTAAATGCCTATAGAAATTTACCAACCCAAACCATAAGCTCTTTTTCAAGAAACTTCACTAAAAGAGATTATCATCAACTAATGAAATAGTTTGTGCAAATACTTGATCAGGAGTTAATAAAACAAGCTCTTTGGGATGCTTGCCATAGCTCCTTTCTACCTTCCACTGGTCATATTTAAATTACTCTCACTTCAGATCTTAACTTAAATGCTACTCCTGCAGAAAGGGCCTTTATGACCTCTCCACTTCAAACTAAATCAGTTCTTGATTACAATTTCCAATTATATATTTGTATGAGTTGATTAATATCTGCCTCCCTCATTAAATCAAAAGCTACAAGAGAGAGGAACTGCTCCAGTCACTAATGTGCATGCAGGCACAGCAGTGTCTAGAAAAGAGTGAGTACAAAGTAAACATGTACTGAATGAATATATGAATGACCAAATACATTAATGAAGGACTATGGTAATTGTGGTTCTGGGGAGATGACCTGGAGGAAATAATGTATGGGAAAGATTTAGGCTACATAGTCAAATAGATCTTAGGTTTTGATGCCAGCTGCAATACTTAATAGTGATTTTTAAACATTGCCCCTTATATCTGTGTTAGTATTTCATAATAATTTGAACTGAAGTGATAATAAAATTGGACAGTTTTTAAAAGTAATCCAGTATTTATTAAAGTACTTAAAGAAGATTCTCAAATTTAATGGATAGAATTTATACTTTGGGTTCAAACATGAATTTGGATTATAGATATGAATTAAGAATTTATTGTTCTAGGAAGTTTTTCTCAATGAGATTCAGTTTTCTCATCTTCAAAATGGCAGCGCTACTATGTACTTGAGAATTGTAAAGAATTATATGTCATATTTAAATAAGATGCTTGGCCCAAAGCCTAGCACATGGCAAGTACTTAGTATTTCCTTTTATGATCTATATCATTCATGTATTAACCATCTATGTCCTATCTTACCGATTGATTAGTAAGGCAAGTATTGATTTCAAAGAGAACAGGTATATATTTAAATATAAATCCTGTAAGAATCAATGGTGAAAGATGGAATGACCTTGGGATGATGCAAGACTCAATAGTGGAGTTACATAAGGGAATACAGTAGTTCTATGTTGCTGCCAGAGTCACAATTTCTGGATTCAAATCCAGAATCATGCACTAACCAACTGATCATACTATGTAACATTTCAGTCTCAAACTCGTCATGTGCAGATAAAAATAGTACCAACATATACTGTTTTTAGGAGAATTAAAGGAGCCAATGAATCTAAAACACTTAATACTGTGCTTGTCCTAGAAATAGAACTCACAAATTTTTAACTCGATATAAGCAGGAATAATAAGTCCATTAAAGACCAGCTGTACTTATAGTGGCTCTGGGCTGTGACATTGTTCTCTTCCCTGTTGAGAAATAAAGACATTGAGAACAATCAAGAGTATTGTTATAAAATTACAGAGCATAGTATTAGGTAAGTCCAGCATTTATAACAAAAGCATTTAAGAAATGCTCTACATCATATCCTACAGAAAGAACCAAATAAATCAATGATCTAATAAAGTGAAGAAGAATAGAACTAGTGTGAAAAATTGGACATAGAAATTCTGAAGGTTTGTAAAATATAATAATTAAAAAGTTAGGGAATATACCACATTTTTTTAATCCACTCATCTGTTGGTTCCATAGGTTATCTATTATGAGTTGAGCTACTATAAACATTGCTGTGGCTGTGTCACTGTAATAGGCTGATTTTAAGTCCTTTGGGTATAAACCTAGGAGTGGAGCAGCTGGGTCCAATGGATTCCATTGGACCCATTGGATTCCATTCCAAGTTTGCTGAGTAGTCTCCATACTGATTTCCATAATGGTTGCACCTATCTGCATTCCCACCAGCAATGTATGAGTGTGCCTTTTCCCCACATCCTCACTAACATTTATTGTTGTTTGTATTCTTGATA
Organism: Geosciurus inauris; assembly: GCA_004024805.1. Classification (NCBI taxonomy): domain Eukaryota; kingdom Metazoa; phylum Chordata; class Mammalia; order Rodentia; family Sciuridae; genus Geosciurus; species Geosciurus inauris. The sequence goes on along the minus strand of PVHX01011427.1, from coordinate 25,384 downwards.
ATTGCCATTCTGACTGTGATGAGATAAAATCTTAGAGCAGTTTTGATTTGCATTTCTCTAATTGCCAAATATGCTGAACATTTTTTTCATATATTTGTTGATCAATTGTATTTCTTCTGTGAAGTGTCTGTTCAGTTCCTTAGCCCATTCATTGGTTGGATTTGTTATATACATGTGATGGAATATTACTCATCCTTAAAAAAGAATGAAATTATGGCATTTGCCAGTAAATGGATGAAGCTGGAGAATATCATGCTAAGTGAAATAAGCCAGTCCCCCAAAACCAAAGGTGGAATGTTATCTTTGATATGTGCATGTTAATTCAAAATTTTGGGAGGTGCTAGGGAGGAATAGACTTACTTTAGATTAGGTAGAGGGGAGTGAAGAGAAGGGCGAGGAGAGGAGGGATAGGAAAGATAGTAGAATGAATCAAACATTATTGCCCTATGTCTTTATCATTGTCATCCTGTGGATCAGCAGAGTGAACCTGAAAATATGCGTGTGAACATAAACAACATATTTTGAAGTTTCACCATATCTTATATATAGAAAGTATAGTGTTTTACAAAGCATTTTAGAGAGCAAACCCCCAGATTCTGTATACCGTCTTTTCTTCTCATATGGATTTAGAGCTCAGGCTCTGAATTTAGAACATCTATTATTAAATCTCCAGTTCACAATTTTACTAGACAAATTACTTAAATTGTCTGAGCTTAATTTATTTCATCTGCAAATTGTATTAATAAACAGTCTCTATTTCATATGAGAATAATAAAGATTAAATAAGATATATATATATGAACACATGCATATATGCAACCAAATGATGTATATATGTACATACATGCATGTACAAATCCAATTGATACATATAAACACACGTACATACATATGTATATTCATTTAAAGAAAAATTAAATTTCAAACCCAATTCCCAATATTATTATTTCCATGTTTATTTCTTAATGCTTCAATACATTTCAATTTACTTATGAAAGTCTCAATAGCATTTTTGTACACATACGTGTACTTCCACGCAAATATAATACTAAAAGTTAAAAAACACAATTTTTCCACTATTGACTCTCTATTGATGGCTTATATGACAATGTTGCTAACTGATTAATGAAATAATAGCCTGTTCTTCATGATCACATAACTAGCCATCTATCTGCCAGCCTCTCCTGCAGTTACTTGTGACCATATGACTATTCTACCAATCAAATGGCATGAACAAAAGCAATATACACCTTTTGAAAATGTGGATTCTAAAATTTTCCATGTTCTTTCCCTTGTGGTTAAGTGGCTTGTATTGCTGTGTCCATTTTGTGTTCTTTCTACCAGGATTATTTGCTTCATTCTTCAGTGTTATGTGTGAGATTTTCTATTAGTAGCATAGGATGTAGATAAGAGAATAGTGCTGGGTAGGAGGGTTTTTTTGGGGGTAAAGAATAGTAGAGGACACCACTTCTCAGATGTCTGTGGAAAGCAATAACTAGTACAGCCAAAAGAGTTTAATCAAATTCCTACGTGGCATTGATCATTGTTAGTCATAAAAACTCTTGAAAAATTCTATTGTCTTACCATGCTGTGGCAACTAAAGTAGATTTATAATAGGAAAAATAAAAAATACATCTCAATTGGTAAGCATTTACAAAAATTTTACATCTCTACACCCTCATGCATTTTATACACCTTATGCAAATGGGTGACAACAACCCTAGCAGGATCTCAATTGACATCAATGCTGTGGTTATTTGCTAAATGCTTCTCAGGTTCAGGTTGAAGCCATAGATTTTGCACTAGATTTTCCAGATGCTCTGTAACATGAAGGAAATCTGTTGTCCCTCACAGAAAACCTGACAGTCATAAAGTTTTTATGAGATCTGTAAGAACCCCAAAAGATTGAATGATATAGGTATGTGTGTGGGTATAATATGTATTTATATATATATATATAAATGCATACATATATGTATCCGAATTACACATATATACATATAAATGATATATACAAATGCACACATACATATGTGATATCACATGTTGAAAACAGAGCCCCTGAGCACAATTCAATGAAATTCAAATGGAGTATAATACCTTCTGCAATCAATAAAGGAAAACTGCTTTGGTGTTTTCATGAGCAAGATATAATCTTTTATGTTAAGCCATTAATTTGGGGGTCTTCTCTATAACAACAGCTCCGATTATTGACATAATACAATTAGTTTGTCACGATGTTCATGTTTTTGATAAGTTTGAATCATTGGAACAAAAATACCTGTTTACTCCAGAACAAATAAATTGTTTGCTATAGTTGCTCAAATGTTCTCTCTTATGTTAGAAATTTGCATTTCTACCATGAAAGATTTTTTAATCACTCAAGAGCTACTTTTAGATGAATAACATGATACATATAAGAGTGTTAGTTTAGGGACTTGCGACAATTATTTTTCCTACTTCACTTTAACTAAACTATGGGTCCATCTACATTTTTTGTATTTTTATAGCTTAAATTTCTTACAGTGTGAATCTCAGTCAATAATTCTATCATACTTTAACCCAACTAAAGAAAGAATTTAGGAGGTTCACCAGACTCCAGCTCAAGATTGCAAGAACATTTGGACTGTTGATGTATTTTTCCAATTACTGCTTTCAATGTTCACTGTCTATGAACACATCGAAGCAATTTAGGATATATTATTCTAGTAAATGAGCAGACTGCTCACACACATTAAATTCCTGTTCCTGTGCAGATTGCAAAATGCAATACCTTTATCTATTTCATGCTGGAATTAAAAATCCATATCACAAATTCTTAGAATATAAACCATTGTTCCTTTTGGAAAATGTAAATGAGAATTAATATATGTGTTATCAGGAAAGTACTAAAACATACCCACTGTTTTTCTGAGTAATATATCTATGATTCATATATTCTCCAAAGTACACCTGTAATATACAGTATTTTAACACTACCCTGTGGGAACTAGAGAAGGCAAAGGGCCTAGGAGTCAGTAGAACAATGAAGAAATTATCTGTCTGAGAGGTGAGAGGTCAGGATGAAGTTTGTGGGTAGAACTACCAAGTGAATAAATATATTCAGTAAAACAAGAAAGTCATTCTTCCAGTTTTCTCAATGCATATATTATGTCTTTATGACAGAAAGCTATGCTGTTTTAAATTTAAAATATTCACTGTGGTTATTAGCCCTTCCTTACAGAAACATGCCACTTCTCTGAGAAGTCTTTCAGAGATTTGTTTGGCAACAGCTGAAACTGAATTAGAAGACAGAAAGAAAATAACTAGAGGCAGAAAATAACTATGGCTTTAAGTCATACTGCTGATGCCTGTCTGTATTAGGCTTGTGCCAGTGGAAAAGGAAATTAAGTAAACCCAGAACCTTTCAAATAAAGTATTAAATATTCAGTCCAAGTTGAATGCAAGATATTCTATAAGTAGTTGAGAGTCTAGTAATGTAGTGACAATAAAATGTATTACTATATCTCCATGTACACACTGTATAAGATGAACTATATGCATTGCTCTAGCCCACACCTTGAGTCTGAAGGCCAGAAAAAAAAAACCCAAAAAACAAAAAAAACCTCTCCCATCTCAAATGGTAAACTATACTCCTATTTTACACTGAAATTACCTTCAAAGATTTTCTAGCATTATGAAACAGAACAAAAGTTCTCTCAATATTTTTTATGGCTTCTTCCACATGTTAGATTAATTTTAGAGGCAATTGTTTTGTAATTAATATTTTTTTTGTAAAGAAGAAAAAAGGCAATGAAGGAAGTGAGGAAGGGAAGAGATAGAGAGAGAGAGAGTGGTTGGTGCAAGAAAGTGATGGCACTAGGGAACCCAGAAGACAGTCCTCAGCCTTCAGATTAAGTAAACCTTAAGACAAGGGGAAAGGTAAGTTTTATTATAAGAGGACTATGCTGACATTTGTTATAACTCAGGCCCTTTTGTATTTGGTAGCATAAACCTTGAGATCTTCCCTGAGAGGAAACTAGCATGGGATCCATTATCTGTCACAAGAACAGATTCTATAAATAAAAGTGAAATGGAATAAAAAGAAAAAGAAAATTTTATAGTATGTTTTATACACTATGATTTGGTTCTAAATATTATTATTTGAAGCCAGAGATGTGAACAGTATAGCTTATCCAGAATACTTAGAATAAAGCCATTATCTAATAGATAAGATACATAGTTCATTTAATAGTCATTTTCAGGATGACCTATCAAAGTACAATTTCAGATCACTCAGTTTTTGCAATCAAATAATGTCAAAGGAATGAGACAAACTCTATTTAATAGTGTATAGTTTTCAGCTAGCTATTATAAATTAACTGTATCCATTTACATAGTCAAAGGCTATGAATGAAAATTCCTGATGGATTTTAAAATATAAGGTTTACATCAATGTAAGTGTACCTTGCAATATATAATATGGTATTAAATTACACAAAATAACATTGAAAATTTAACATGAGCTATGAAAAATGACCAAGGAGTTACTATTATGTGACAGCAAAGACTTTTTTCCCCTGACTTATTAATATATGACTCCCAAGTAGGTGAAGGCTCTGTCAAGTTCACAAAGATATCTAAGAAATTAAATTCTAGGCAGAGGTTCTCAGAGAACTGCAGATTAATGGCTAGTTTAACCCTGTTGTCCAATGTCAAAGCAACCATTTGTTAGGGGTATGTCCATCCGCTGCTTAGAGAGGCCTGTGGCACTTAACTGAGCTCAAACTAGGGTAGAGTTACAGGATTTATTTCCCATGAACACAACTTGATTAAAGTGGCCCTCATCTGAAATTTTCAAAAAGTTGAGAAGGGACTTTTAAATAAGTGTCATTAAGGCCCAGGCACAGGCTTAAGATCAGTGGTTTACATTAGGTAAAACTGATGTGGGTAGAGAAGAAGAGAAAATTGTAATAAGCACTTGTGTAATTTAGGAAAACAATTTATTGTGAAACAATGATGCAAAAACCTTAGGGTAGATTCTCCTCTCTTTCTCACATGCTCACACACAAAGGTACACAGTCACACTTTCTTCTCTCTAAATCCTTTCAATGAATTTATGGACATATGCAGAAACTGTAGACAAAGTTTCTCCAACTCACAATGGTGAAACAGGCTAAGATCTCGGGCACCCATCCTTCCTGCCTCCTTTCACCTACCAATTAACCCAGTGCTGGCTGTTGATATAGGACCCCCAGCATTGCAGACACTAGAGGGATATTTTTCAGTGCTAGATCATTCATTCCAACACTTGTGATTCAACCTACTACCCAGTAACCCTCAGACTTTACTGATAGTCAACACACCTTAACAGAATGAGGTGATAATCACCACTTTAATTCATAGACCATTTATGGAGCACTCATTTTTCACAGAACAACATGGCAAGGCTGTGGAGAATAAAAGAGGAAGCAATGTCCTCAAGACACAACATTCTTTATAAATTAAAATAACACAGGGGGAATATGGTCAACATTACAACAGAGACACAAAGGGCAGAAAAAATGTGAAAGACAAACATAAAGGACATTCAAAAGATTAATTTCAACACAGAACATTACTGAAAACCTACTGGAAGAGATAAAAGTTAAAAAAGTTCTTATATGACTTACACATAAAAGAAAAAATAATGTGAGTCTTTAAAGTATTGAGTTAAAGGCTGGAGGTATAGCTCAATGTTAGACTCCTTTCCTGCCATGTGCAGGGTTCTGGGTTCAATCCCTAGGACCACAAACTACTACTACTAATGATAATAGCAACAGCAGCAGCAGCAGCAGCAACAACAACAATAATAAAGTATTGGGTTAATAATTGTTAAGTCACAAACAGCCTGAGCAATAAGCCCAGTGTTTTCTCAGTTCATTTGTAAACAGACAATTTAAATACTGGATGGCCCAATTCAAGGCTTGGCACCTCAAAACCTTAAGACAATGGGAGAAATAGCCTGTCTCAGGGAATCCCTTTAATCATAGTAAATATATACAAAATATATAAAATATATGCTATATCTACTTCTTGATCTAATATCAATATCTACTCTTCCATCCTGTACTACTGTCACATTTGGAAACTTCGAATTTTACCCATGGACCTATGTTGTCTTGAAGTCAGTCTTCTTATTTTTTTAATATGTTTTTTAGTTGTAGAAGGACACAATATATTTATTTATTTATTTTTTATGTGGTGCTAAGGATTGAACCTAGTACCTTATATATGGGAGGCAAGTGCTCTGCCACTGAGTCACTGCCCCAGCCCCTTGAAGTCAGTCTTATCTTTTCTTGGTATCTTTTCTTCTCCCCTTTGTCACACTGCAGCTTTACTATCTCTGAAATTCCCCCTCTAATGATCACCCCTTGCAACTCTCCATCCATTAAGTTCCACTAAATGTCCTTACTTTTCTCAGAACCCCATTTGTTCCTAAGCTAAAAGCCTCCTAATTTCACTTTTTTTTTCTATCTAGATTATCTCAATGACACTGTTACCAGCACATTTAGCTCACTTGTCTTTTGTCCTTTGCTGACAATGTGCAAAAAAATCAGTCTAAACCACTTTTTTCTTTACTTCTTCTCTGATGTGCCTGGCGATAACTGAAAAATTTTTAAATATTCTAATTCATGTCATTATAAATGTATGATCCTCCGCCCTCTCTCCTGGGACTCTAAGTCTGTTCAGGATCCACCACATTATACCATTTACTTTGCCTGAAACAACAGTTCCAAATCACCATCACTTTTCTCAGTCTTTCTACTCAGACTCTGTCCCTTCATCCTCAATGGACATCCTTTGTTACTGAGTTCACAAAAACAATCTGAGGCCAAGGGTAGAAGCTCTGAAACTTTCATTCTTCCCACTTTGAAGTCTTTCTGCATGTCTATTAGCAGGTTAAACACGTCTCTGTTGTCATGGAGGAGAAACCTTCCAGCACTTCGAGGTTAATTTTCACTCCTCATCCGAGAAAATACACTGTGATTCCCAGGCAGTTGTATCTTCAGGCTCTTCTTCTATCTTAGCTTCTTCGCTTCCACAACCAGCAACTTGGACACTCCTCAAACCTTTCCTAAATTAACCTTTCTGGAAGTAATCCAGTGTCTTTTCTTTCTTCTGTTTCTTGCATTGAACATGTATCATCAACACAAATCACTTTCTCCCCATTCACTTTTCTTGCGGTCTAACTGGCATTGTGCCCCTGTAATCCATGGCAGTGGCTTTTACCAAACTCATCAATGGGGAGTCCGGCAATTGACCACTGGGCATTTCAGTTCTCCAATTTGACTTCTGTATGACATTTGGATAACGTCTTTTTGTTCAGGCAGTCAACTCCTTCTCACTTTAAGCTATCTTATTGACAGTTTGTTTTTCTTCTTGTGTTTTTCCTTATTGACCTTTCCTCTTCTCATTTTATACTTCTTGGATTATTTCCTTTGCTTTTAAAAATTCCATGCAAAATCCAATTTTTCTATCTAATAAAGATGACTCCTTTGACATCAGGGTCCATTGTTCTTACTTTTCATTAAATATTAAGAATCAGAATATTAAATCTAACATGTCTGAAAATGAAAAGTCATTTATTCTCACTTATCTTTTCTCCAGCTGAACAACATTACTTAATTCAGCTAATTGCATGAACTCAAATTAATTTCAGATATTCTTCATTCTTGCATACCTCAACAGTAGCAAATCTTGGGGATTTAGAGTTATCAGAAATATCTTGTCTGAACTGCTGAAGTATATGAATGGGTTGCTTTCCTTCTATTCCAAATCATATTCCATGTGGTAGCTGAAGTTATTTTCTTTAAAAAAGAAATTATATCATGGCATTTCATTAAAGTACTGCTAAGAGCAAACCATTGACCACACAATTAGTGTAAATATAATTATATATATTAATTTATATATATATATGTATGTGTATATATATAAACTTATATATATACCCACACACATATACATATACACACACACACACATGTGTGCATGCGCACGCGCGCGCGCGCACACACACACACACACACACACACATGGTTTAGCTTCCATGGCCATTTTCCCTCTTTGCTATAGACTCATTTATGCATTAGTCACAAACATGTCCAATGTTCTAATATACAGGAACATTCAATTATGTTTCGTAATTGAAATCTTTGTATAATCTGCATCTTTTGCTCTTCCTCTCTTTGTTCAAAATTCATGTGGAAGGTCTTTTCTGTAAAACCTTCCTAAAATCCCTTGACATTATACTGTATAAGAATGATCTGTTTATTGGGCTTTGTCATCAGTCTATGAATCCCTACGTATAGTTCACATGTATATGCCTCCATTTCCCAATTCTCCCACACAGAACTCACTGGAATCTAGTGTGTAAAAAAAAATCCTGTCAGGAGAGGGGGGCTCCAAGATGGTGGCCTAGACGGACGCCGCAGTCAGTCTCTCCAGAGCCAGAGATTGAAATTGTGGAAATACCATCTCTCAGCCAGCTTCAGGACATCATCTTACAGTTACCCCCCACAGGAATTTCACTTGCGCATGTAAGCAGGGCCACCAGGAAGCAGCCTTTGCCACAAGCAGCATGACTTCAGCAGCAAGCGGCAGCGGAGCTCAGCTGCGGGCAGCTCGGAGCCCCAGCCCAGGGCTCGCTCCGGGTGAGGACTGCTTCTACACGGGGTACCTGGCACCAGCACCCACCCAACCACGCAGGGCCCCTAGCAGTTGCTCCCGTGGACACACGGCCCCAGCTGCTAGCCACTGGGGAGCCCAAATTCAGGGTAAGAGTCGCTCCAGAGACGCCAGCGGATACAGCCCCGCCCAAGAGCGGCTTGGGCCCGCCACAGTTCTGCTCCAGAGCTCCTGTGCACTGGCAGGAGCCGAAGAGGGCCCAGATCCCCCCACGGGTGTCCAGCTAAAGGGAGACCAGAGACTGCTACCTCTAGCCACAGGGGAGCCCGAACTCAGGGTAAGAGTCCCCACAGAGACCCTAGTGCGAGGCAGCCCCGCCTGGGCCCGCCCCAGTTTTGCTCCAGAATTCCTGTGGACTGGCAGGAGCCCCAAAGGACCCTGATCTGCCCTCAGGAACTTCCACGGTTGTCCAGCCAAAGGGAGACAAGGGTCTGCTACCTTTAGTCACTGGGGAGCCCAAATTCAGGGCAAGAGTCGCTCCAGAGACACCAGCATGTGGCAGCCCCTTCCAAGGGCAGCCTGGGTCCACCCCAGTTCTGCTCCAGAGTTCCTGAGGTCTGGCAGGAGCTACAGGGGGCCAAGATCCACCCTCAGGAAACTCCACGGGTGTCCAACTAAGGGTTGACCAGAGTCTGATTGCTACCAGCCACAGAGGAAGTCACACCCAGGGTAAGAGTGGCCTCCAGACACCCCAGCGTGAAGAGGCCCCACCCTAGTGCACTCTGGGCCCGCCTCAGTTCCTCTCCAGAGTTCCTGTGGTCAGGCGAGACAGAAGGCCCAAAAGCGCCCTTAGGGAATGCCAAGGTGCCCAGTTGATGTCAGACCAGAGCCTGCTAGCCTCTAGCCCCAGGGGAGCTCACACTCACTGTAAGGGTCACACACAGACTCTCCAGCTTGTGACTCTCCCTAACTGAGACCTGAGCCCACCGCTAGTTTCACTCCAGAGTTCCTGTTCACCAGCAGGAGTGCAAGAGAGGGGTAAAATAGCCCTCACGGGCCGCCTCAGGAGCCCAGCCAAAGCCACTCCCACTGCCCTGTAGAGGTACGTCCACTACTTCTGCCACCAACTTTAATGACAGTAGTACCCATCTGGGGACACTGGGAGAACAGAAGTAGCCCCAAGGTGAGACACAGGTAATCTGGAGTGTCAATACAAGATTATAGGACAGAAGCCTCAATACCTCAGATTGGTATTTCAAGAAAGGAAGATACACAATCAACATGAAAAAACCAAGGGAAGAAAGTGCCCCAAATAAACCTGGATACCACTGTAAGAGAATCCATGGACAGCACAGTTGATGAAATATCAGAGAAAGAATTCAGAATGTACATAATTAAAATGATCAGCAAACTAAAGAATGACATAAGTGAACAATTACAGGCAAAAATTGATCAATCCAACAAAGAAATAGGAGAGAAAATAAAGGCAACCATAGATCATTCTAACAAAGAGATAAGAGAGCAATTACAAGGAACAAAAGATTACTTTAAGAACTAGAGATCGTGAAAAAAAAACAATCAGAAATTCTTGAAATGAAGGAAACAATTAACCAAATAAAAAACTCAATAGAAAGTATCACCAGCAGACTAGATCACCTGGAAGACAGAACCTCAGATAATGAAGACAAGATATACAATCTTGAAAATAAATTTGACCATACAGTGAAGATGGTAAAGAATCATGATCAGAACATACAAGAAATATGGGACAGCATCAAAAGACCAAATTTAAGATTTATTGGGATAGAAAAAGGTGCAGAATTTCAAACCAAAGGAATGCACAATCTCTTCAATGAAATAATATCAGAAAATTTCCCAATATGAAAAATCAAATACAAGAGGATTACAGGACACCAAACGTACAAAATTTCAACAGATCTACACCAAGGCACATCATAATGAAAATGCCCAACATACAGAATAAGAATTTTAAAGGCCATGCAAGAGAGGAACCAGATTACATATAAGGGGAGACCAATTCGTATCTCAGCAGATTTTTCAACCCAGACACTAAAAGCCAGGAGATCATGGAATAACATATTCCAAGCCCTAAAAGACAATGGATGCCAACCAAGAATCCTATATCCAGCAAAACTGACCTTCAGATTTGATGATGAAATAAAAATGTTCCATGATAAACAAAAGTTAAAAGAATTTACAGCAAGAAAGCCTGCACTACATAGCATTCTTGCCAAAATATTCCATGAGAAGGAAATGATAACCAACAATGAAAATATATAAAGAGGGGAACTACACTAGAGGAAAGACCATTCAAAAGAGAAAACAAGTCAAGGTAAAAACCAAAAACAAACCAAAATGACCAGAACTACAAATCATATTTCAATAATAACCCTGAATGTAAATGGCCTAAATATACCAATTAAAAGACTGGCAGACTGGATAAAAAAAAAAGACCCAACAATATACTGTCTTCAAGAGACTCATCTCACAGGAAAAGACAGCCACAGACTGAAAGTGAAAGGGTGGGAAAAAATATATCACTCACATGGACCCCGCAAACAAGCAGGAGTTTCCATCCTCATATCAAATAAAGTGGACTTCAAATCAAAGATGGTGAAAAGAGATAAAGAAGATCATTTCATACTTCTTAAGGAAATCATACATCAGCAAGACATAACAATCATAAATATCTACACCCCAAATAATGGAGCTTCTTCATATATCAAACAAATCCTTCTCAAATACAAGAATCAGATAGAACACAATAATACTTGGAGACTTTAACACAGCTCTTTCACCATTGGATAGATCTTCCAAACAAAAACTTAATAAAGAAACCATAGACCTCAATGAAACTATCAATAATTTAGATTTAAGAGACATATATAGAGTGTTACATCCATCAACAAGTGAATACACTTTCTTCTCAGCTGCACATGGATCCTTTTCCAAAATAGATCATATGTTATGTCACAAAGCCAGTCTTAGCAAATACAGAAAAATAGAGATTCTACCATGCGTCCTATCTGACCATAATGGAATAAAATTACAAATCAATGACAGATTAAAAAGCAGTAACTATTCCTTCACCTGGAAACTAAATAATATGCTACTGAATGATCCATGGATAACAGAAGACATCAAGGAAGAGATAAAAAAATTCTTAGAGGCAAATGAAAACTCTAATACAACATATCAAAATCTTTGGGATGCCATGAAGGCAGTGCTAAGAGGAAAGTTCATAGCACTAAACTCATTCATTAGAAGAAGTAAAAGTCAACAAATAAATGAATTGACTCTTCATCTCAAAGCCTTAGAAAAGAAGAACAAATTAACACCCAAAGAAGTAGAAGACAGGAAATAATCAAAATCAGGGCTGAAATCAATGAAATTGAAACAAGAAACAATTCAAAAAATTGACAAAACAAAAAGCTGGTTCTTTGAAAAAATAAACAAAATTGGCAAACCCTTAGCCACCCTAATGAAAAGGAGGAGGGAGAAAACCCAAATTACTAAAATTCGAGATGAAAAAGGAAATATCACCACAGACACTATTGAAATACAGAGGATAATTAGAAACTATTTTGAAAATTTATACTCCAGTAAAATAGAAAACCCTGAAGACACCGAGAAATTTCTAGAGGCATATGACCTACCCAAACTGAACCAAGAGGACATACACAACTTAATCAGATCAATTTCAAGTATGGAAATAGAAGATGCCATCATGAGCCTGCCTACCAAGAAAAGCCCAGGTCCAGATGAATTCTCAGCTGAGTTCTACAAGACCTTTAAAGAAGAATTAATACCAATACTCCTCAAATTATTTCATGAAATAGAAAAGGAGAGAACCCTTCCAAACTCATTTTATGAGGCAAGTATCACCCTGATTCCAAAACCAGACAGAGACACATCAAAGAAAGAAAACTTCAGACCAATATCCCTGATGAACATAGATGCAAAAATTCTCAATAAAATTCTGGCAAATCGCATACAAAAACATATCAAAAAAATAGTGCACCATGGGGTTCATTCCAGGGATGCAAGGTTGGTTCAACATATGGAAATCAATTAATATAATACATTACATCAATAGACTTAAAGATAAGAATCATATGATTTTATCAATTGATGCAGAGAAGGCATTCGACAAAATACAACACCCTTTTATGCTCGAAACACTAGAAAAACTTGGGATAGAATGAACATACCTCAACGTTGTAAAAGCTATCTATGCTAAACCCAAGGCCAACATCATCCTAAATGGAGAAAAATTGGAATCATTCCCTCTGAAAACGGGAACTAGACAGGGATGCCCTCTCTCACCACTGCTATTCAACATAGTCCTGGAAACACTAGCCAGAGAAATTAGATAGATGAAAGAAATTAAAGGGATACGAATCGGAAAAGAAGAACTCAAACTATCATTATTTGCAGATGACATGATTCAATACTTAGAGGATCCAAAAAATTCTACCAGAAAACGTCTAGAATTAATAAATGATTTTGGCAAAGTAGCAGGATATAAAATCAACACCCACAAATTAATTGCATTTCTATACATCAGTGATAAACCCTCTGAAAGAGAAATTAGGAAAACTATCCCATTCACAATAGCCTTAAAAAAAAAATACTTGAGAATCAATTTAACAAAAGAGGTGAAAGACCTCTACAATGCAAACTACAAGACACTGAAGAAAGAAATTGAAGAAGACCTTAGAAGATGGCATAATCTCCCATGCTCCTGGATAGGCAGAATCAATATTGTCAAAATGGCCATACTTCCAAAAGTGATATATAGATTCAATGCAATACCAATTAGAATCCCAATGTCATTTCTTATAGAAACAGAAAAGGCAATCATGAAATTCATTTGGAAGAATAAGAGACCCAGAATAGCCAAAGCGATCCTTAGCAAGAAGAGTGAAGGAGGAGGCATCACAATACCTGACCTCAGATTATACTACAAAGCTATAGTAACAAAAACGGCATGGTACTGGCACCAAAATAGACATGTAGACCAATGGTATAGAATAGAAGACACAGAGACAAACCCACTTACATACAGTTACCTTATACTAGATAAAGAAGCCAAACACGTACACTGGAGAAAAGACAGCTTCTTCAACAAATGGTGCTGGGAAAACTGGAAATCCATATGCAGCAAAATAAAACTAAACCCCTATCTCTCACCATGCACAAAATTCAACTCAAAGTGGATCAAGGACCTGGGAATCAGACCAGAGACCCAACGCCTAATAGAAGAAAAAATAGGCCCAAATCTTCATCATATCAGATCAGGACCATACTTCCTTAACAAGACTCCTATAGCACAGGAAGTAAAATCAAGAATCAACAAATGGGATGGATTCAAACTAAAAAGCTTCTTCTCAGCAAAAGAAATAATTAATGAAGTGAACGAAGAGCCGACATTCTGGGAACAAATCTTTGCCACACACACATCTGATAGTGCACTCATCTCCGGGATATATAAAGAACTCAAAAAACTTAACACCAAAAAACCTAACAACCCAATCAATAAATGGGCCAAAGAGCTGAACTCAAACTTCACAGAAGAAGATTTACAATCCATCAACAGACATATGAAAAAATGTTCAACATCTTTAGCAATCAGAGAAATGCAAATCAAAACTACCCTAAGATTTCATCTCACGCCAGTCAGAATGGCAATTATCAAGAATACAAACAACAATAAGCGTTGGTGAGGTTGTGGGGAAAAAGGCACGCTCATATATTGCTAGTGGAACTTCAAATTGGTACAACCAATCTGGAAAGCAGTATGGAGATTCCTTAGAAAACTTGGAATGGAAACACCATTTGAGCCTGCTATCCCACGCCTAGGTCTATACCCAGAAGACTTAAAAACAGCATACTACAGTGCTGCAGCCACTTCAATGTTTATAGCAGCTCAATTCACTATAGCTAAACTGTGGAACCAACCTAGATGCCCTTCCATAGATGAATGGATAAAGAAACTGTGGTATATATACACAATGGAATATTACTCAGCAATAAGAGAAATAAAATTATGGCATTTGCAGGTAAATGGATGGAGTTGGAGAATATCATGCTAAGTGAAGTAAGCCAATCTCGGAAAACCAAATGCCAAATGTACTCGTTGATAAGTGGATGCTGATCCATAACGTGGGGAAGGACATGGGAACAATGGTGGATCTCTGTTCACAGGGGTGTAAGGGTGGAGGGGGCATGGGGACAGCAAAGGTGGTGGAATAAGATGGTCATAATAACCCTAACTTTATGTATGACTGCATATATGTTGTGATTCTATACAACTCACAACTAGAGAATTGATATGTTTTCCTCTATCTATGTACAATGAATCAAATTGCACTGTTAACATGTAAGCCAAAAATAAAAAAAAAAAACCTGTCACTTATCATGAGGTTTTTTTTGAGAACTAAATATATGCAGTGACATAATAACTCAAGAAAAAAGAGGAACAATATTATTTGACCTAATTACAATCTGAATACATCCCAGAGCAACCTCTCTAAAAATAACTTCATATGTCTTTTGTTATCATTGTAAATATAATGGCTTCTACATTATAAGACAGATTGGAAAGGAGAATCAGCATGGTACTTTAAACATGTGGTGCAACATAACTTCTGTACCTCTTCTTATAAAATGAGTTAATAAATATATTTTATAACAAAATCTGTCTTCATCTTATGGGGAATGCAGCTTGGAGCTGTCCAGAGGCCTGTCCTGTCATGTCACCTCTTAAGACAAGGCCCAGCCGATTGCTATGTATTCATATTTGAGTGCTTAAGAGGAAGGCCACTTCCTGTCAAATTGGAGATATTTGTTGTTCACAATGTCTAACTTTGAGAGATCATTAAAACAGCCAGAATTTAACTATTATATATGGGACATTTTAACATATAAAATAATTATCTTAAAAAGATCACTGTACTAACTATGCAAGAAAAAAGAAGAAAATCTCTGTGAGGGGAAACAATTAAATTGGAATAGCCAAAAATGATAAATTGTACATTCCAATGTGTTGAAAAAATGAGTCTATGCATATTAGAAGTGTACCAGTAAATATGAGATATATTTCCTGCCTTCATTGAATTTAAAACTTATGAAGATAATTAAGACATAGACATGTAAAAAACAAAATAGTAAAACTTAAAATAATTCAAAAGAAATATTGCAAGTTAGTCTATTATCAGTTATCAAATAAAAGTACCCAAGTACCCAAGCAAAAATTACTATAAGAATTCACAGAAGGAAAAGGTCTCTTTCTTTGGGAAGGGCTTTTTTAAACTATGCATTTTAAAATACTGAAGCATTTTTGTTTAACCTTAGAAGACTCCAAAGTGTACCTTTCTGGGACTAAATCTGCATAACTGGAGAAGAGCTAAACATATGCTATTTCCTTATAAATTTAAAAACTGTATTGCTCCTTTGGTAATTATACCCACTATACATTTGAAAGAAAGCAATTTAAAAAGTTTGATAAATAAGTGACATTTCTTTTCTTGGGGTGACTTAAGACAGCCTTGAAGAGGTAGGGAAAGCACATGTGAAAGTGTCACTACAAATGAATACATGATGTAATAGGGATACAAAGTGAGAACAGAGTTACAAAAATAATTCTGAAATAGAGAACACTAAGAATAGGGCTACCTTTATTTCTCTGTTCTTTGAAGGGGACTAGGTATTGATCCTCAGGAGAGCACTGAATGAGACAGCCTTTGCTGCTGGATGCTGTCTTCTTCAGCTAAAAGTAATTCTAGCACTGTGAACCCCAATAGGACTTTGCTGCTTTCAGCCTTCCAATATATAGTTCAGTCTACTCTCTGCAGTGGAGACAAAAGCAATGGTGATAGGGCTCTGGGTTGAAACAAACATGGCCAGTGAGTTTTGATGTCACCCACTGGCTGTGTAACACATGATGGCTTGGTTCCTCACCTAGCAAGGTGCTAGAATTAGCTGAGAGGCTTTTAGAAAATGCTGCTGTCTGGACATCACCTCTCACAATTAAATTGGGGTTTCTGAGGATGCACTTAGGCATGACTCTTATAAAGCTCTCCAAGTGATTCTAGTATGCACATAATGTTACTAAACCCTGTATAAAATCAAGATTGGTACTTCTCAAACTTTAACGTGTATATGAATGACCTGGATATTTTTGTTAAAATGCAGCTTCTTACTCAGTAAGTCAGGGTAGAACATGAGATTCTTCACTTCTAATAAGTTCTCAGGTGGTGTTGATGCTGCTGGTATAAGATCCATATCCTGAGTTGCAAAGCTTTACAGCATTATTTGGCAGACTTATTTAAAAATCTTGAATTCTAGGGCCCATTCTTAAGAGAGCTTGATTCTTTCCATGCACTACCTCCTGAACATCTATCATTAAGATTCTTAAATATTCCCAACTTCATTAGAAATGCAGATACATATATTAGAAGCTCTTACTTTCAGGTGTCCAAAGGAAATACCACCACCTTGAGAGCCCAGACTCATCCTTGGGTTGGGGCACCCTCTCTTGATGGAGGCAGTGCTTTTTGCTATGCATTATAAATGAGTGACAGGACCTGGGGCTCTGTAACAACAGCACTGCTACACTCCCTCAGTACTGGTTTTCTCCATAATATCTTAGACACCATCTCTATAATCAAGCTGCTCAGTTGGCCCAGTGGATTAGATGGAAAATGTAATTTCCTTCCCCTCTAAGAGAATTCCATATCTCTTCTAGAGATTATAAAATTTTAAAATGCTCCCATTTCCTCATTAGAAGACAAAAGGTATACTAATAAGTTGCAATTGGACATAAAAATATGTGGGCTTACTGAATAATTTTACATCTCTCTTGAAGAAGTAATTAAATAATAAAATAAAAGCTTAAGAAAAAGCTTCAGATAAAAAATTAAGGAAAAGACAAATTTACCCCCCCCCCCAACTCCCAAGGAACACAGCATATGCTCTACATGCATTTGGGGTGCATTTAGTATGTGCATACATGTGAATATATACAGAAACAAATATACACACATACATGAAGAAAATGAATTAAAACTGTCTTCAAGACCAAACACATCCGAACTATCATTGTAAAAGTGATTAACTCAGTTATTGAAAGAAAAAAGCCTCTTAGATTAAAAAAAAACAAAACAAAAAAGCAGCACACATTAAACTAAATTGAAATCTGAAAACGAAAAAAGGACAAAAAATACTCTAGGAATAATGCTAAACAAAAAACTGTGTGTGTGTATGTGTGTGTGTGTGTGTGTGTGTGTGTGTTTGTTAAAAACCAAGTAAAAACCAAGGTTATTAGCATAGAACGTGTTAAAAAGCTGAAAATTTGATATTTTCCTTCTTATTTGTTATTTTGACATGGAACAATCAAGTCTAATAGTGTCACAAAGATTTCATGGCAAGAAATGTAACACATGCTAAAAAATTTTTATGTAGGAAAACACACTTTCACTTGGCTCTGGTTTCATGCATTTCATGCAGCACCAGGCTCTTCTAAGCCAAATATTGACTTTATCATATGATGACAATCATTTTGAACCCTCCTGAGGTGATGCTGCTTATCAGGCAAAATATTCTGTGATAACAGAGTCCCTATTTTTTTAATTTAATAGCCATATTTTGAGTTAATTTGAATATTTCATTATTTTTCTATTATTACTTTATGAAAATGAGTAGAAAATGAGAAAATAAAAGTGTTAAATTGTATTAATATAATCAAGACCAAGATAGCCTGCTGAAGTGGGGCTACAGAGAAAATAATAAATTACAAAAAAGTAGAAAGTATACAATTCACATTTTTTGACCACAACAGGATAAATCTAAACTTAAAAATAGAAACTCAGCAGAGAGCTCCTTAGATTTAAGCAGGTCAACTGTGTATACCAATGTGAAAGAAATGAATAACATTAAAGAATACTCATGAAATGATGGAAATAGACAGTTGGATAATGTTTGTAAAAGTCAGAGCACAGATAGATTATCTGCAAAAATCTTTAAACTTGTGGATTTAGATTTTAAATAACACTGTAAAAATGAATATTTCAGGCTGATAGCAAAAAGCAGATAACATGCTACTAAAAATTATATCAGGAAATAAAGAAGGTTGATATTCTGGTCTTTCTTGAAAATATTTTAAAAGATTCAAGAATGTAGATGTAGTATAATTAATATTTTGAACTACAATAATATATATCTAAATATATTATTAAAAGTTGAAATAACAGGAAAGTAATGTACTTTTAGTATTCAGTTTGCTAGCCCTCTATCCCCTACCCATGCTATGCAAGCCATTTTCTCTATTCTGCTTTGAGCATCCTTGCATACGGGCTCCCTTATCCACACATATCCTGGTATTTTTCTGGCCACTAGGGTATTGATTAGAAATTGAGGAGAGCAAGAAGAATTTTTAACATCCAGTTTTCTCTACAGTACAACCATTTGGATGAAATTCTATTCCTTACTGTATTCTTGAGTAATGTATTTAATTATAAAGATCTTATAAAAATGAAATAAATATAACATATGAAATTGAAAACTACACACTATTAACAGGATATTAAAATTAAGACATCTAACCTCTGTTTTGGCAGAGGCCCGAAAACTAACTAAAGAATAAGCAGATTGACACTGTGTTAGATAGCTAATCTATGCAGGATCTCTAAAACTAACTAAAAAATACTTTTGTTACTACTAGCCTTTCATCCCTTGCATTACAAATTATTAAGGTTGGACAAGTAAGAGAATTGGAGTTTGCAAAAATAGTTTTTTGGAAAAACTGGTAAATTCAAATAGTTTTTTCCTGCAGGGAGAGAAGGTAAAGTATGGTATCTCCTCTCATGTTGCCACAAGAGAATTAAAGGAATCCACTTACAGTATTTGGCAAGTATTATAGAACGGTGGATAAATAGCAAAGTGGGTACTGACCCCAGCTGAGTAATCTAAAGGGCTAAGTATACAAGTAGGGTGAAATGGCCTAGAAAAAAAGAGTGAAAGGAACCTGTTCTCCCACTAATTTAACATTTGAACCATGTGAACCAGATGTAGGTGCAGAAAAGAGGTAGAAATTAAAAAGATGCGTGGGGGGAGGGATGTAAGAACCACACAGAAAAGGAATGCGGTACTAGAGGCTTCTTACTAATACTGCATCCAACACTGTGTCCTGAAAGGACTTTGAGATCTCCGTAGAGAGTCAATGAGGAGATGAACTATTAAAAAGAAGGGTTTCTTGGCACAGTGGTGCACATCTGTAACCCCAGCCTCTCAGAAGGCTAAGGCAGAAGGATCACAAGTTCAAAGCCAGCCTCAGGAATGGTGAGACACTTAGTAATTCAGTGAGACACTATCTCTAAATAAAATACAAAATAGGGCTGGGGATGGGGCTCAGTGATTGAGTGCCTCTGAGTTCAATCCTCAGTACACCCTCCTCCCCCCAAAAAAAGCAGGTGATAAGATGGGAATTAGAAGAAGTCACCTGGAGAGTACCTCACAGCCAAGAGGAAACTGGAGTTGAAGGCCCACGTTAAAGAATGATGGTTAGAAGCTGGGCGCAGTGGCTCAAGCCTGTAATCCTAGCACTTAGGGAGGCTGAGACAGGAGAATCACGAGTTCAAAACCAGCCTCAGCAATGGCGAGGTGCTAAGCAACTCCGTGAGACCTTGTCTCTACATAAAACACAAAATAGGCCTGGGGATGTGGTTCAGTGGTCAAGTACCCCTGAGTTCAGTCCCCAGTACCAAAAGAAAAAAAAAAAAAGATGGTTAGAAAATATTTTGTACAGGCAAAAATAATGGGAAAAGAAAAAGAATAAAACCATAGAAGTACATAAATTTATTAGTGAAAGCATTATACACCTCTGAAAGTACATATGAAAATTAAAATTAAGTGGATGAATGGATGATGCCTAAGGAAATATAAATTAACCAAATTAAAAAGAGTTTGACACATAATTGAAATTATATCTGTGGAAAACATTGTGAAATATTTCAAAAATGTATTCCTCAGTAAATCATCAGCTCCAATTCTCAGTTAAAAAGGAGGATGGAATACATGTTTCTAATGTTGCCTTTACCAAGTCCTACCACCTCAATGTACCTGCTTTAAAGTGGG
Source organism: Geosciurus inauris (assembly GCA_004024805.1). NCBI lineage: Eukaryota > Metazoa > Chordata > Mammalia > Rodentia > Sciuridae > Geosciurus > Geosciurus inauris. The sequence continues at coordinate 4,579 of PVHX01011427.1, read as the reverse complement.
GGAGATACACACACACACACACACACACACACGTTATATAAATATATATATATATATATAGTTGTGTGTGTGTGTGTGTGTATATATATATATGACTCAAAAGGAATGCATAAAAGAGAGGAAACAAAAGCCAAACTTTGGGAGTACAGAGGAAATTGTTGAATGGTGATTACCTTTACAGAAAAGTATCTCAATATGTAATATAAAAGCTTCCAAAGACAGCAATTATTAGTGCCAAAAATTTCGACTGAAAAAGAAGATCCACGCTTCATGCATCCACAAATCAAGAAACATTCCAAAGACAAACAATAGTAAAAGCACCCTTAGAAATTAAAAACAATAGTATAATTGAAAAAACAGAGTTTCAAAGATAAAGCTGAAGAAATCTGCAATATACTCAACATTCTAAATGAATTCCAAAAATAAGTAACAGATATAAATGCATTTGAAGGAATTTTCCCAACAAAACTAAAATTCAAAGGGACCACTGAAGACCCCAAAATGCATCAAATGAAACTCTCACAAAAATACAATCTTTTGAAATTCAGAGCATCTGGAAAGAATAAAATACTCTAAAAATCCAGAGATGGGGAAACAGGATCATGTACAAAGGATTGGTAACACAAATGTCACTGGCCGTCTCAACAGCAAAATTAGCTACAAGGATTGAAGGGAGTAATACTTTCAAATCTCTAATAGAAAATTAATTTTAACTTACTATTTAATCTAAGTATTGATTAAGTGTGAGAATGGAAAAAAAGATATTTTCAGACATGTCCTCACAAAAGAGTCTGGCATTCACTCTTTCACAGGAAGCCTACTACTGCAAACCAAGAGGGGAGACAAGAAGGAGATAATAGAGATCCTACATAGGAGAGAGAGAATGAAATGCATGGATGACTGAAGAAAGGACAGTCCAGGCTGAGAGTTGTGCACAAAGAGCTAGCAGTGGGAGCAAGCCACTTCAAAAATTGTCACTGACAAACACCTCATTGCTCTCTAGGATCAGAGCTTAGAAAAGAGCTCAACTTAACTTTGAGCATGCTCCACAAAAGATAAACCTGATAATTTGAAATCAACAAAATTAAAACTGTTGTTCTGCCAATATCTACATAAAGAGACATTGTTCTGTTTATATAAAATTTTTGAATAAAAAATTTTTAGAAATGGAGAACAGATTAATAGTGGCCAGTGTATTAATAATGGGAGGAGGCATGAATGAGGTCACAAAAGAACAAATCCAAGGACATTTGGGGCATGGGGCTGTGCTTTGTGTGGGTTGTAGTGTGATAAAATTGTGATAAAATTATGTAGGATTAAAGACAAAAACACATATGGAAGTATAAGTAAAACAAGGAAAATTTGGAAACCACTGTCATAGCATTTGTAAATATCCTGTGATATTGCACTTTCAGTTTTATAACATGTTACTATTGTGGGGAGCTGGGCAAAGAGTTCATAAGAAATCTGTATTATTTCTTACAATCGTATGTGAATCTACAATGATATCAATAACATTTTAATTAAAATAAATGTATAGATTATTCTGACTGAGAGAAGAAAAGTAACAGTTTATTGCTAATAGGAACATAACTATCATTCTAACATTGAAAAGAATAAAAATAAATTACATCTCAATCTCATCTCAGCCGTCTAAGTTTCTAGAAACTTTGCCCCTCAAATAAGGAGTAACTAGAATAATTGATTTACAGAAGCCAAGAAATCAACCAAATTTACTGAACTTGGTCAGGGTTGTAAATGATAAAACAATGTCTACTAGAAAACAAACAGAAATTGGTGCCTGAGCCCGTATGGCTCTGTAGTCCCTTATTTAAACTCTCCAGTCCTGAAAACACTGAAGCCAAAGAATCAACCTAAAACTTAGGTTGGTAACTCAGATGGAAAATCCTTTATGTAAATAGCTATACAACAGAGGTTCACATTATTTCAAAAGTTGAAATAAAGAATCCAATGTAAATTAACCACAATAAAAACCTCACAACCACACAAGAAAGCTATCCAAAACATGGATAGCTTTATTTTTGTCTTTCCTAAAAGACAAAAACAAATATGAATATTTTCATACCTTGCACATGAGAGATAATAATGATGTACATGAAAATACAATATAGTACAATTGCTGACAAAATGGTAGTTTATCTTTTTTATCTTTTTTTTTCCAAAATATAAAAGGAATAAACCCAAAGGACTCATAGAAATGAGAAAAGGTGGCCAAATATCACAGTTCAATGGATATATTGAGTAAAGGAAGAAACATAGCATGATACAGAATTAATGAACTTGATAATAGACTCAATATAGTGTTAAATTATGCAATCAAAAGAGACAGAGATAGAAATATAGGGGAAGGGTACAGCTCAAAGGGTATATAGCTCAGTGGTGAAACACCTGCCTAGATTGCCTAGATTGTGTGAGACCCTGGGTTCCATCACCAATACTATCAGAAAGAGAGACAAAGAAAGAGAGAGAGAGAGAGACAGAGACAGAGATGAATGAGATATTAAGACATATATAGGATAAAGTGAAATAATCTATATTAAATCATAGTCACAGACACAGAATGAAAAAATAGAAGAAACATAGTATTCAAAGACATTAACAGACTTGTTCCAGATCTTATGAGGAAGATAAATTATCAGATTAAGAAACCCAATGAGACATGAAAATAAACTGACACCTCAACACAGAATAGTGAAACATCATGAAACAGACCACTAAAGACAAATAGTTCAGAGTACCCAAAAGGAAATGGCAAATCACACACACAGAAACACAATAATAACATACTTACTAGTGCCAATAAAGACTAGAAGAAATTGGATTAATTTCTTAAACTTGAAACTGAAAATGACTGTAAATATATAAACACACATTAATTAGTAAGGATGAAGCCTAAAACATTTCTTCTTCTAGAATCTAGCATCAAAAACTAATGAGAGACACAATTTCATATGCTATTTAGTATTAATATGATATTTATTTATAAGTAGTATATATAATATTTAGCATATGCAATGAAGTATTACATATCCAAATGTGAAGAGAAGATATTTCTTCCATTTGGTGTGATATTTTTGCTGTTATTGCTGATAATCTAGACTTTTTATAAAATAAATATATATTATTTATATAATTAATACTATCTGTATAATGAATACCATTAAAATTTGCTTTTGAAATGTAATTCATAAACATTAATGGGTTGGTTTACAGATGACATTGTGTTCTCCAACTGTGAGAAGTTCCAATATCTTTTTTGAGCTCTGAGATATAAGGTAAATCTTAACTCCTCTAAGTCTCAGTCTCTTCCTATGTGAGCCCTTCGTCATGGTAACAAGGCCACACATGGGAAAACAAATTGAATATGGAAAGTCTTTGAACATTTCAATTTCATTATTATTTTTTGCTGAAGTCTGACCAACGAGATCATTTAGTGCCTGAATCAAACTAAATGGGTATGTGTACTTTGGTGGCTGCCTTAGTTTTCCTCCTGAAAATACTCTTGTACCTTCCAACGAATACCTTAAACCCTAATTCCAGACTCAGAGACTCTGAGCAACCTATATGACACTGCAACCCTTTGAAATGAGATCTTGCCAGACCCAGGAACACACTGACTAAAGGACCTGTAATTCCTGTCTCTCTGGGCTCACTATAATGATTACAAGTTGCCTGTAGGTAAAGAATATTTAAAAACTATTAATAGTGCACTTCATATAATATTGTTTAAGATGATATTTATGGTATCCACATAGCACCTCCACAGATTTAACTTCAGTCTTAGAAATCTAACATTATTCTTTCCATTGTTTATCCACAGCATTGGTGTCTGGAGAAGAGAGAGAGAGGGAAAAAAAGGAAGAAAAAGGGAAGGTTAAAGAAATCAATTGACTATTGCTAGCATTAATTTCTTCTCCTTATATCTCAGTTTAACAGAGAGAAAGTCATATGTAAAGAGATACAAGACATGTTTGGCTCTAAGGAAATAATATTGCACTGGCTTTCTATATATTTTTTTTAGCTGAAGAAAGGTTATATCACTTACTGGAAAATCTCACATCAAAAAATATTGTAGAAAATTGATGGTGACATTAAGTGCACTTATGGACATTTGATGAGTGCCTCTTTTCCAACCCCTCGTCATCCTCCTGTAATTTTCAGGTTAGAGGGAAATGCTAGTGTGCATGACCATCTGCTCTAACCATTCTCGCCTAATGCACTTAGGAGAGGTCACATTGTGAGCCTGATTCCTCTTTCCGTCCTTTAAAATTGTGAGTGCCACTAGGGCTGTAGTAATCAGCCCACCTTCTTCTCTGTCTCTCCTGTGATATCTACCATTATTCAAGTTAACCTCTGCACCTCCCAGCTGCAGATTTACACATTAGTTTTCTTCCAGGGGATTTTTGCTGCAATGTGAATACTCTAGCATTTCACATCTGCACTTTAAAGATATTCATTCAAATCCTTACTCTTCATTGGTGCCAAGAAAGGAAAGGCAGAGACCTTTATGGAACGGCAGTTGTGTCCTAGACATTGTCGCTAAGTGAAGAAGCTTAGT
>PVHX01011426.1:8284-64342 GCA_004024805.1 Geosciurus inauris | reverse complement strand
TTATTCTCTTTAACTAGCTGATGACGTGTCAATCTTGCTCCTCTTCAGAAATTTCAGGTCCCTGGAAATTGAGGAAGTTAACTGAAGGTCTTGGCTGCAACTGTTTTTTTTATCATCATTATTAATTTTTTTGGTACCAGGTATTGAACTCAGTGGTACTCGACCACTGAGCCACATCCCCAGCCCTATTTTGTGTTTTTTGTAGAGGTAGGGTCTCACTGAGTTGCTTAGCACCTCGCCATTGCTGAGGAGGGCTTTGAACTCACGATTCTCCTGTCTCAGCCTCCCTAAGTGCTGGGATTACAGGTGTGCACCACCACACCCAGCAGAAACTTCTTGTACTATTCATCAAATTATGATGAAGCATAGGAGTGACTGCTTGGCTATTTTGGAAAAATCAAATTAATTTGGATACCTGTGTTGACACATTCAAATATATCTTGATTTGTAATGTAAAACATCATGTTATTTACTAATTCTCAGTTTTAGTTAGTAACATAATTTTCCTGTTGCCTAGAGTTGTCACCTTCAATACATCTTCTTGATACCATCAGTAACGTGTGCAAGTTTTTAAATTGCTTACTATCACATTCATTATAGTACATTGGAAAATTACCTGAGCCAACTCTGACTAGTTAATCACTGCTGTTTGCATGAAAATTGTTGAAAATTATCTTTAAATCTAAAGGAAACTACCAACATCTTTACATTTTTTGCATTTCTTTTATATATATATGTATGTGTATATACATGTGCATATATACATATATATACATATACACACACATATATATGCTTTCATTTATATATTGGTTGGTCTGATACTTCTAGTGAAGAAAGCTTTTTCATTCTTCCTCTTTGTTTCTTCTCTCCTCGTCTTCTTTGTTTTCTATTTAAATGTTTTTTGAATACTATACTTTCATGCCCAATTTTTTTCTCCATTGAAATGATCACTGCTTCTGTGGTTTTAAAATATCTACAGATGATTCTGTGTTCAGTTATCTTTTATAGCCCTTAGATTAACCTGTTAACCAGGCTTATAGAAGACATATTCCAATAGGAGTAGTAAAGCATTTATAAACTTCTAATCACATATTTAATTATTAGTAGCTCTGATTCCACTATGTTAAAAGCTATTTGCTATAATAGTGATACTCTCATATATTAATTTGTAATTCAATTTATAGTGCAACTATTATTAATTTAATAGTATGATGCTTTACTCCATATCACTTCTGAATTTGATTAGCTGTGCTATTCTTCAGTATATGTTAATGATTTTTGTTTGCTCTCCTATAGACATATGACTCTGAACTCCTGTGTTCCTTTACCTTTTCTCTTGGTCTTTCAGATTCCGATGTGTTAATCTAAACCAAGTTCTCAATTTCTCCCTTGGTTTGACAGTTTGATTGGTTCTCTTTCCATACATTATATATACATTGACTCCTGTTAGCCTACCATAGCAGCTGTAAATTTAGGATTTGAGCTCCAGAAAGAAGTTCCGATCAGGAACACAGCTTTGGGATTCATCCACATACTAAAACTATGTATATAAGAATTTATAGCCAGGTGCGGTGGCATACACCCGTAATCTCAGCACTTTGGGAGGCTGAGACAGGAGAATTGCAAGTTCAAAGCCAGCCTCAGCAACAGTGAGACGCCTAAGCAACTCAGTGAGACCCTATCTCTACATAAAACACAAAATAGGGCTGGGGATGTGGTTCAGTGGTCGAGTGCTGCTGAGTTCAATCCCCAGTACCAAAAAAAAAAAGAGAGAGAGAGAAAAACAAAACAAAACAAAAAAGAATTTACAATGCACTAACACATATTCTCTCTCATTTGATATGCTGTAAAAGTCTTATTTTGTAGGTGAAGAAACTGAGATTCACAGAGGTTAAGTGACCTTCTCAACATCACAGAGCCAATAGATGACAGAGCCTGGTCTTTAGCCAATTCTAATTGCTGTTTCAACACTGCAGTGCAACTCTGCAGTGAGATTCCCAATCATTGACAGTTTACTGATCTACCTCACAGCTAGTGGAGAGAGATCTGCAACTTTAGGACTCTACCTTATATTTCTTCTGTAACACTATGGAACACAATTTGGAAATCCTGACTTTTCTAGGACAGGCAATTTACTAGAGCTATCCTCTTCAAATGGAATGGGCATGTGGATTCCCTGAGGAATCTCCCTAAAATGTAAACTCTGACTCACTGAATCTGGGGCAGCACCTGAGATTCTGCATTTCTAATAAGTTGCCAAGTGATGGCCGTGCTGCTGGCCTGCAGACTCCACTTTGAGGAATGAGGCTTAGTTTTGCTAGGTGGTAGCATCACTAAAGTACAGGATTCAAATTAACAAGTCTTCTCCTGTCCTTCCTTCATTAGTAACTTCTGGTTTGGTGACTAAGGAAGAATTGATAGGACCACAACTAAGATCTCTGTTCCTGTGAGTTGAAGAGTGCTGCTGGTTTGTCAGGAGCAGGTTAGTCTAATATCCTAACGGTGTCTTTGTCTTCTCTTAGTGAAGAAGAGGGATCTCTTATTCTAGTTCTTTCTGGATTTTTTGACTTTGTATATAACTACAAATGTATAAGTAAATCTCTCCATTTTTATTTAACCTTTGCCCTCTGAAAGACAGTTGTTGTACCACTGAATTGTGTTTCTATGTTCTGCAGCAGCAAGCAAGGTTTCTACTGAGCCAGAGAATGGAGCATTTACCTTGAGATGCTTAAGTAATTGCCAAGGTCAGAGCAAAGTGTCTTGATACTTTCCTCATCTGAATGAGAGCTTTTAAAATTCCCCAAGACTGAGAACAAGATTGACTCCAGGGTTAGAGATAAGACCCAGCTTATCTCTGGGATCAAATGGCTCTGGCTGTATGGAGAATGAAATGGTAGGAGCAAAGATCTTGACAGAGAATTACAGGGTCTTTTGAATCCCCCACCACCTCTCAATACCATTACATTGACAATTAAATTTCAGTATGAATTTTGGCAAGGACAAACTACATCCAAACTATAGCAATACATTTTTAAGGAAAGGTGACTATGACAATGAAAAAATATGGAATCTATTTGCTTGGCACCAATTCTTTCACTCCAAAAATATGTGGAAGTTTTCCAAAGGATGGATGTATTAAGAACACTTAGGTACTGGGAAAGCTTATTTCTTCACAGTGGTATTCTAGTGTTCTTCAATAGATCAGGAATAAAGCTAAAGGATAAAATCAAGAACAAAGGGAAAAGAATGGGTTATAGCCTCCAGTTCCCCTTTTAACTATTCCTTCTGAATGTCTCACCTGGAAATTTTTGCTTATATTTTATGAGAAAGATCTTGGTCCTGTGATCACCGTAGCTATAAGGGAGGCTGGAAATGTGCTATTTGAAATGGGCATGGTGGTACCCTCAATTAAATTGGAATTCTGTTACTAGGAAAGTAGTGGAAAACAAATATTGGTTAGGTAACTAGCAGTTTCTGGCATGCTGTCATATTATTTTGTGTGTTTTTGTAAAAAAAAAACAAGATGGCTTGGGGCTTTAGTTTCTGAGTGTAGAACAACTGTCTAAGTAGATAAATATAAATGAAAGTGCTTCATAAAATATAGGTAACTATATGCACAAACACTATAATTACCACCATGTTTTATGTGAATTTTTTAATGCCAAGAGTAGACATAATCTATGCCCCTTCAGGGGTTTGTGATCTTAGAAAATAATTATATGCATGCTGTATTAATTAGAGCATGAAATAAAAACGAGGCTAAATAAACCAAAATGGGAAGAATAATTTCAGATTCTAATCTTTTATTTTTAAGAACATTACTATAAATCATTGTTCAGGATATCAGTTGAGCACCAGATCTAGCCCAGCCTTCACACCAGATTGTTAATTATGTCAATCAAGACCTGTTCTGGTCTTTGCATTATTCTCAGAGAGAAAACTTATTTGAAGCACTTTGGTGACACATTTCTGCTTTCTAAGGAATAATTTACAAATAGAATTTATGTATGTTTCTTTTTTTGGTTTTTGTTGTTGCTTGTTAATATATTTTACTTTTAGATTAAGTTTATAGAAAAATTAAATAGAAACTACTAAGAATTCCCACATACCGCTTTTCCTCTAACCACAGTTTCTCTTATTAATATATGTTTTAGTGTGGTTCAGTTGTTAGAATTGGTGAACCAATATTGATACATTATTATTAAGTACAATCAATCATTTATGTTAGGGCTCACACTTTATGTTTTATACTATGAGTTTTGATAAGCTTTTTTAAAAATTAGTTTATTTAATTGCATTTCAAGTCATAGTACATATATAGAGCTCAGTTTTTCCAATTCTCTGGTTGCAAACCAGATAAAGTCACACCATTTGTGTCTTCATACATGCACCAAGGGTAGTGATGACCATCTCAATCAACCATCTTTACTGTACCCATTCCCCTTTTGATAAGCTTTTAATGTCATGTATCCACCATCATGGCATTTAAACAGAGTCAAATGTATGTGAACAGGAGAGTTATACAGTATGTAAGTCTGCTATTGCTACTTGTTGTGCTCTTCAAATATGCATTTTCCATGTCCACTGTGTGCCTTCTATAACAGGTAACCTTATAAGGAGGCTTTATGCTTGGTTTTAATATTCTACTGTTTCCCTCTTGAAATTTTTATGATTTTGTCTGTGAACTTACATTTTTCAATCAAAGTCCTATGGGATAATGGAGCATGTTGCATGACCAGAAGAGATGCCTACAATATATTTATTCATGACTATTCCTTGCCTCCTCTCTTGCCCATAGCATTTATAATGCCCCATGAGGATAGAATTCCAGTCAACTCACAATGTGTGGAAGTTCAGTAAAACTCAAACTGAGTATTGCATAGACAAATTGCAGTGTAGCATTGGGTGTATGTTCATATCAATTTATCCAAAGTAGAGATGTGACAAGGCCAATAATACAAGCTGTGTGATTTACCTTCCCTGTTTAGGAGATGGATGGCTTAAACCATTCCTTTTACTCTGATATAGAGTACATTGGGTCATGAAACTTTAATCACAAGTGGGAAGACATGTGTGTACACATGTTCATGTGGGGGTTGGGGAGAGAGAAAGAGAGGCAGAGAGAGAGAGAGAGACAGAGAAATCACAAATTCTAGAAGCCACATTCCTATGTAAGTACTATGTACTCTAGTTAAAGATTGGAAAACGTGTGCAATGTGTCTTATTGTTGAAGGATCCCAGGAAACAATAGAAGCAGAGAGAGTGATCCAGAAATGTGAGTGAAGAGTAACAGCAGAAGAAAAATAGGCACAGAACTGGTCACATTGGGGAGTTAGAGCTCCAGTGTTCTTGCAGGCTGTTTCTGTGCTCCCAATACAGTTTGGATGAAAGCTGGGAAGGGGACAAGAAGGCAGTCATCAGCCAAAGGGTTTAGTAAGCATCCCTGCCCTAACAATCTAATTTGTGCCAATGGAGAAAGACCCAGGGTGAGAAGGATGGGAACACGAAATGGTTATATAATCTTTTTTTTCATTTACATGTAGCATAAAGCTAACATTTGATTTGAGTCTTGAAGCATCAGTAAGAGTTCACAAAGCCATCAGAGAGATACAAACTGCAAGGGCACTGATATGTTGAACTACTACAAGAAGTTTGTTTTTAGATGCAATTTAAAGCCTGTGGAACAGGTATGGGTAAGGGAGAGGTTGCAAGAGGGCCTATGAAGAAAGCAGAGGATGTGTAGATCAGTGGTTAGGCCATAAAGGCACATTCTAAAGACTTTGATATGTTTCTGTGGGTAATTAGAAATATTTGAATGGCTTTAAACAGAGTTCTGGCAGAAACAAATTAGTGGCCTTTGTAAAATGACAAATGATTCAGTGATGGTGTCAGCTATGTAATTTCATATGTGAGTCTATGGAAGAGTTGTCAACTGCTATAGGTTCATAAAATTCTGAAAATTTCCAAAGAAGCCAGTGAAGGACTTGCATAGTGCTTTCCTTAAGATGGTGATAATGTGAAAAGTCTTCATTGGGAATACAGAGATTTATGAAGATTTGCTTAGTTCCAGTTTAGATACCTTTTGGTAGATCCCAAATGGAACCCCAGTCCAAACCTTCCTTTGCTTTTCTTAGCACTAATGTTCCTTTAAAGATAATGCTTTGGTTTCCTAGTCACACCTCAAATCCTCTTTCTAAGAGAGTAGACTATTAGACCTAGCATGAGATTTATATATAATTTGTCCTACATTCTTAATTTCACACAAGAAGAAACTGAAGTTTATAAATCAGGGGCAAATTTCCGATGAGAAAAGATGTGTCCTGTCTTATAATTTTAAGAGAAGGACTATAACTCAGTTCCTTCTTGTGGATGAAATGCTCCCAGGAATGGTGGTTGCATCTTGTACACAGAAATACACAATACCCATTTTTTATACCACCATCTCCCTTATGATCTATGGCCTGTCTGGGATCTCAGATCTTCACTCATTTTATTGATCTCATGATTCCTTTCACTCTCAAGAGAGTGAACAATGAGTCTCAAACTAAGCCCAAACAAGTTGGCATTTAGAAAGACCTAGTTAATTGATAATCCATTTAACTATCTCTTGCCCCATTAATGTCCTCTTTTATCACCATAATAAATGTTTTCATCTGAAATCTGTACTCCAAAATTCATGTGTTAAAAAGTTTTTGCCTCCAGTACCTCAGGATGTTACTGAAGTTTAGAGATAGGGCCTTTTAAGAGATAATTGAGGTAAAATAAAGTCCCTAGGATAGGACCTAATCTGATTTGACTGATGTCTTTATGAGAAAAGGAGATTATGCTGTAATCCCAGCATTTTGGGAGGCTGAGGCAGGAGGATTGCAAGTTCAAAGCCAGCCTCAGCAATTTGGCAAGGCCCTGAGCAATTTAGCAAGATCTTTTTTCTAAATAAAAGTGGGGGGCATGCTGGGGACGTGGCTCATTGGTTAAGTGCCCCTGGGTTCAATCCCCAGTACCAAAAGAAGAAAAGAAAAGGAGATTAGGAAACAGACACATACAGAAGAAAGGCCATTTGCAAGTCATGGATAGGTATTTCAGAAGAAAGTAATCTTGCTTACACCTTGATCTTGGACTTCTAGCCTTCAAAACTATTGTTTAAAGAATCCTGTCTGTGGTACTTTGTGATTGTAGCACTAATAAACTAATACATAAATGATTGTGAATCAAGTGGTAGGTAAGCATGTTATTACCACTGAAATTGTCATGCAACACTTTTCCTCAATTCAAAGATATTTGTCCTTGATCGTCTCTTAGATTATCTTCTATTTTGTTTGATATTCTTAACTGTTTGTGAAATATAGAATGTGAAGTGTATAATGGAAATGCCACAAAATGAACCTGGTCCAGGGATCTCTGCATTAAGTATTGTTTACTCCATCCTGTCTGAATATCCTCCTTTCTGAACTTACTGGGAATAGCAGCTACAATTTATCCTGAACTGGCTGTATTTATACTGGGCCTGTCACTTATCTCTCTTTATGCATTATCATATCAATTCTTTTAACAATACTGTGAGATAAATATCATATTCTTCTCAGCTTGCAGATGAGGAAACCAGGGCTCCAAAACATTACATAATTTCTACAAGGTGACCCAAATAGTAGTTGCCAAATCCAGGGCTCAATGTCAGATCTGTTGGATGCCAAGAGCATGCTCTTTCCACTGCACTGCATGAATATAAGAATTCTTTCTTCCCTGCTTACGGATTCAGAGATGGTCATTAGCTGATCCTCTGGTGTTCCACTGAATACTCTCTATCCACTTCTCAGGCCCATTTCTATGGCTGAAATTATTTTTTTGCCTGCAATAAAGTGTGAGCCGCTGTGCAGCTGGAGAAATTTTCATCCAGATGCTTGTGTGTCACTTTGAATTGTTATTACAATAAAAAGTTCCTGTTCATATTTGTTTCTATTTGCATATGTACAGAAGACACAGTTGTTCAGCCAAACCAAGCCATTTTGCAAAAATGCAGCCCAAGATTCACAAAGCAGTTCTGAAAATAGCCCATTTGTGGCCTCTTACTGAGAAGAAACTGCATAAAATATGCAAGACTCTTGGATTTATCTCTAAGTTGCATACCTTTTATCTGCAGTTGGCCTTCCTTGCCCTCCCTTTCTCCTTTCTTGACATACAGGCTGAGAATCTATTCTGTGCCAGGCACTAGAGAAACAAGGAACAAAAATAACAGACTGGCCCAAAGGAGCTCAAATTCTAAGATCTGAAGATTCACTCCAGAAATGGGGTTGTTCTCAGTAATAGAAGTGTAGAGCTAAAGAATATCTCTGAGGCTGCTGTTTGTGTTCCCCAGCCCCTTTCTTTGTTATCACACTTATTGCACCAAATTAGAGTTCAGTTTTCTTAAAAAGTCTCTTTTACCTGGTGTTAGAAATATTGGAGTGCTGCCAGAAATTAGACATGTACTCAAAATTTATTCAAGGCCAATTTTACTTCCGCAGAAGGTTGTGCTACCAAATAATCTGGCAAGCAAGCACACTGGGCAGGAAGTCTGCCCAGGCTTTTCTCCCTAAGGCAGCACTGCCCTGTCCCTTGTTCTGATAGGAGGAGTTCAGGGTTCCAGACTATGCAATTGTCTAATTTAAAATTGAGGAGGGCAGGGGCTGGGGTTGTTGCTCAGTGGTAGAACGCTGGCCTAGCATGTGTGAGGCACTGGGTTCGATTCTCAGCACCACATATAAATAAAATAAAGGTCCATCAACAACTAATAAAAATATTTTTAAAAAACTGAGAAGAGGAAAGGCTACAGTTATGATTGGATCACTTACAGCACTAGAGGCATTATGATTAGAAGACTGAGGCAAAGGTAGATATGTTGTGGGGGGGCTCAAAATGGCTACATTCCCACCCCATGCTTTAGATTACAGCAAACATATTTTTGTTACATGTTAGGAAACTCAGAGTACAGGTTTAATTCTGACAAAAAAGAGAACATTGGTATTACACTAGTAGCTCCTATTCTAGAACCTATGAGACCTAGTATAGAAGAGCTCCAAACTGAATGTCTATATCTACTTGCAGCTGTCAGCATTGATAGTGTATATTGGGGGGGGGCAGTGATATACATGATATTTATTTAGCGCCCACAATATGCTCTGTTAGAAGCTGTGCAGAGAATGAGTAATGGAGTGCCTTCCTCAGCTAGCATTTCCTTTTCATTTTAAATATTTTTAGTTGTAGATGGATGCAATACCTTTATTTTATTTATTTTATTTTTATGTGAAGCTGTGGATGCAACCCAGTGCTTCACATGTTCTAGCTAAGTGTTCCACCAGTGATCAACAGCCCCAGCCCTGGCCAGCATTTCTTAACATAGCCTTTCCTGTTCCCCATCCTCATTTTACAAACTGGTTGTTTATATTATTTTGTTATCCTGGGATACTATGCCTAGGTTTAAATATTAGCCTGCTGCACACATGGACATTGTTCCAGCTCAGATACACTCATATTAAGTAGCATTTGGCTTGAGATTGTTTCATTATATTATGCAGAGTGATTCTCAAAATTATAATAAAGAGCAGACAATAAGGCTGACATTATCTTCATTTTGCAAAAGTTCAGTGATTTTCTCAAGCTCAGAGAATGGATTAGATGGAGTCCAGCTTTGAGCCTGTTACTGCATGTTGTTCTCATCCCCTCTCCAGAACAGTAAGGTCAGGGTATGCATTCTGTTGTTCTAGCCATGGAGGGAGATTTTCAGTAGTGACTATAGGCAGATGAAGAAAATAAGGTCAAGAGGGAGCAGGTAAAGCAGGTTATGGTATTTGATCCCAGGCTGATTACAAAATCCTTAATATTAAAAATAATAACTAACATTTTTTCTTTTTCTTTCTTTTTTTCTTTTTTGGTGCTGGGGATTGAACCTAGGGCCTTGTGCTAGGAGGCAAGCACTCTAGCAACTGAGCTATATCCTCAGCCCAATAACCAGTATTTATCAGAGTGTTTACTGTGTGTCAGCACCAGACCTAGTATTTTACAGGCAGGAGTAAGTATGCAGTTAGTCATCAGACCAGTTGTATGAGACATACAGCATCATTTCCTTCATTCTACATAGGAGGAAAATTTGGCTTAAAGAGGTTAGGTGACTTGGCTCAATTTCAAACTGCAAGCCTGTGTCCACCCCTTCTACCATACCTACACACCTACATTCTATTACTATATACCCATTACTACAGAGAAACTGACTGCTCCTAAGGTTCACCTCTCTCTGTTTTTGCCAGATCACATCCTCATCACCTCCTCTAGTACATCACCTCCAGCAATTATCACCTCTTTCCTACATTACAGAATTTCCCCTTTCTACCTAATAGTAGCAAGCATGTTCTTTTTTGTCTCTAAGATGGAAAAAATCTGAGAAACAAATAAAAACTATTGACCCTTCTTTTTTCTTTCTTTTAGCTACTGCCCCAGTTCTCTGTACCTACCTACACCAAGTATTTTTGAGAGAGCTTTTTATAATAATTGACCTCATTTTTTCTCTCCTCATTCTCTCCTGCACTCAATCTATCTACAATTACACACAATTTCAATGGCACTGCTGTTTTCAAGATCATCAATGAGCTCTACATTGCTAAATCCAATAGTCCTTTCTCAGACCTCATCTTACTTGAGGAGGTATTGGGCACAATCACTATCTACTCTAGGGAACACTTTGACACTTAACATCTAGGACAGCCCAGTCTTCTTGTTTTACTCTTACTTGTCTGGCCATGAATCTTATTCTCCCCATTGTCTTCCTGTTCATCATCTAACCTTTTGGGAAAATCCTTTAACCCAGTTCTTGGGGGCTTTTGTCTGTATTCACTCACTCTTTAGATTAACTTCTCCAATTTTACAACTTTAAATATCATCAACACACTCCTTATTCCCAAATGTATATCTCCAGGCTATACCTCTCCCCTAAACTCCACACTTTTATATCCAACTACCTACCCATATCTCCATTTGGATAAATTGATAGATGTCATAGACATCATGTGTCTAAAATGAAATTCTCGATTTTCTTTTTGAAACTTTTGTCACCCACAGACTTACTTGATTTGATTTATGTCAACCTCATTGTGTTTGCTTGCGCTAAAATCCTCAGTCTATCCTTTATTCTTCTTCTCATACATCCCACCCATATTTAATAATACAAAAATCTGTTCTATCTTTAAAAAATTATATAGAATTATATCATTACTTGCCACTTCTGTAGCTACCTCTCTGGTCTAAGTCACCATTATCTTTCCTCTGGAGGACTGCAATTTCCTCCTAACTGATATTCTTTCTTCCACCATTTATCACCCCTTTGGTATATCCAACAGAACAACCCAGCAGAGTAATCTTTGTAAAAGGAAAGCCAGGTCATGCCATTCCTTTGTTCAGAACTCTTCAATGGCTTCCCATTTTTTGAGGATAAAATCCAATATACCAACATGGCTTTACACAATCATCTTCCATTTGCACCTAGTTACTTCTTTGAACTCATCATGGTTTTTTTCTTTCTTTCTTCCACTGTGCTCCAGGAAAATTGCTTTTCTCACTGTTTCTCAAATGTACCAGTCATTAGGTAACCTCAGCTTTTCCACTCGGTGTTTATTCTGTCCGGAATGTTACTTCTCCAAATATATGGCTGGGTTACTCTCTGACCTCCTTCAAGTTTTTGTTCAGATGTCACCTTTTCCATGATGCCTACCTGATCACACTGTTTAGAAGTATACATTATTTCCCTGTACTCATGATCTTGCTTAATCTGCTCTATTTTTCTCAAGAGCATTTATAAACTTGTAATAAGCTATATGATTTGCTTACAAAGTATGCTTATTGTTCATTATCTGTCTTTTCTAGTGGAATTTAAGGTCCACATAATTGGGAATTTTTATGTCTTATTCAATGACATAATCCAAGCATCTAAAATAGTCCCTGGTTTTACTTGGCTTCCATAGTTCTTGAGTGAAAGGATGAATGAATAGATGCATGGATGAAATAGTGAATCTGGACTTTGAAGCTAGTTAGGGTATCTCAGAGGCTCAGAATTTATTTTATCTAGCATTAACCATACTGCATCTCAGATAAACTCTGATCTACTTGTCCAGTTTTACCCATCTTAGTGCCCATCTTCAGAGTTACTTCTATAGCTCTTATTGTCCAACTACTGTTTATAACAGTTACTTATCGCACCATCAAATGCTAATAAGCATAAGTCAAAGCATTGATGAAGTATATACTCCAGTTCTGTATTGTGTAATTGTAGCTTGAAGTTGTTACTTACTTTCCATGTGACCTGGAGTAAATCTTTTTTCTTCTTGAGATCTCAGCTTATTCCTCCATAAAATGAAAACTTATGACTAGACATTCTCCAAGGAACATTTTTTCCTCAGGAAATTTGAGTCTATGCTACTGTAGTCCTATATCCATAATTCTACTTAGTGCAAACAGCACAAGTTTTAGAGTCACCGAGATGTGAATTCGATTGCAGGTTTTATAATTGAATAGGCCAGTTCACATTTCTGTACTTCAGATAACTTATCTGTGAAAGTTGGACTGTCTCCTTCTCGATGTTATAACTTGCAGGAATATTGTAAGCATAAGATTATGAAATATATTTTTAGATTACTAACAGTGTGGGATACACAATATTAATTCAATATGTGGTGTTTTCTATATAAAATATAGTAGATCACTATTTACATCTATGTGATCTTGCAAAATAGCAAGCTGGAGGAAGAATATAATTTGAAGATTGTACCACATAGGACGGTGCTGGTAACAGGAGAGGGCCTGTCATTACATTGGCATAGCATCTAGCCAGCCAAGCTAGTAGGAACAGACTGTACAGAAGTATCACTCACCCACTGTATATTAAGCAGCTGTACCACTCTCATCGTTATGTTTGAAATAAGATTCTGTCTTACATACTGCGGATGTTCAGAAGCAAAAATTCATAA
The DNA here is from genome assembly GCA_004024805.1 of Geosciurus inauris. Classification (NCBI taxonomy): domain Eukaryota; kingdom Metazoa; phylum Chordata; class Mammalia; order Rodentia; family Sciuridae; genus Geosciurus; species Geosciurus inauris. The sequence goes on along the minus strand of PVHX01011426.1, from coordinate 51,350 downwards.
ACACAAATAGATATTCTGGCATGTAGTCTCTCTGTGCTTCATGTATTTATTCCTCATTCATAGAATGAGAACACTTCCCAAGGGATAAGCTTCCAGGCTTTCCTCGTATTACCTACAATTTATAGTCCAGTTCTATAAACAAAGCAGGAAGGATGATATGCTTAACTATGAATAATTATGATTCTGATTTGTGTAATACATTGGCTTACAGAAGCTTTTTAACCTATTTTATCTTCACAACATTCTTATGATGTTGTGATCATCTCCATATCATAGATGAGGAAACCAAAGATCGTCAAGATAAAGTAAATTACTATAACTTAGCTAGAAAGTGTGATACAATCCCCTGTCTCCTTTAAAGCCATCTCTCAGAGATGGAGCCATTTTGCTTCCAAAATGCAGCAACCTAATCAAGCCCTCTTTCTGAACCTTCCTGCTACTAGTTATTAGCACAAAGTCTATCACCAGTAGATGCTAGTAAATGTTAGTATTACTTTGGAAACCCCTACAAGAGCTTTCTGATGTGTGCTGGACTGTTTTTATGTACTCACTGAGAATCCCCTTTAGCCAGAGGCTTCCATGTATGCAACTGTTAACTGAGTCATTTACTTGGAAAGTCATTTACTTGAACATGCAGCAGATGTCAGTAAAACTGGTTTTGTGTGTTGATAGGTAAATGAGACCTTCAACTTCCTTCAGTACCTCTCACCAGTATAAGCATATGGGTAAGCACTGTTCTATACCTACAAAAAACTTTCAAACCAGAGAAAGTATGAAGCATAAATAAAGGGAAAAATTAAGATAGGCATCTAGAAAGAGGACTGAACTTAAGAGTCAGAAGATGTGTGTTCATCCTTTCTGGTCTTGCATTTGTGGGTCCTGAAGTCTTACACAAATTACCTAATGTCTGAAGTTAACTTGTCTCATTTAAAAAATGAGGATTATATATTGGGCTGGGATTGTAGCTCAGTGGTAGAGCACTTGCCTTGCATGCATGAGGTACTGGATTTGATCATCAGCACCATATAAAAATAAATAAATAAATAAAGGTATTGTGTCCATCTACAACTAACAAATATATATATTTTTAAAAATATTTTTATAGTTGTTGATAGACCTTTATTTTTTATTTATATGTGGTACTGAGAATCTAACCCAGTGTCTCACACATGTTAGGTGAGCACTCCACTACTGAGCCACAACCCCAACGACCTAAAAAAATATTTTTTAAAAAATGAGGATTATATAAATTATGGTTCGTAGGAAAAACAAAAACAAAAATAGGAATACATAGATAAATACGTGATAAATAGATGCATAGGTACATAGACACATACAAACAAGCACACATACATGCATATCTTTCAATTGATTTATTAAATAAAATATTTAATACATAAATAAAAATATTTAATATTTAAAGTGTATTTATTTCAAGGAGGTGTCTTATGCAATTTAGGGGGCTGATAAATCTGAAATCCAAAGAAAAGGCCCACATAGCCTGCAAACAATTGATCAGAAGTTCATGTTTCATTTTTTTTTTTTTTGGTACTGGGGATTGAACTCAGGGGCACATGACCCCCTGAACCACATCTCCAGCCCTATTTTGTGTTTTACGTAGAGATAGGGTCTCACTGAGTTGCTTAGCACCTCGCCATTGCTGAGGCTGGCTTTGAACTTGTGATTCTCCTGTCTCAGCCTCCCTAAGTACTGGGATTACAGGCTTGAGCCACCGCCCCCGGCTGATGTTTCATTCTTTAGGCAGAATCTTCTCCCTCTGAGAACCTCAATTTTTATTTTTAAGATCTTTCAAATGATTGGATGAGGCTCACCCACATTATTGAGGTCATCTCCTTTATATAAAGTTAAACGATTGTAGGTTGAAAGTACAAATACAATACCTTCATAGAAACACATAGTTAGTGTTTGGTTGAATGAGCAGGTACTGTAACCTAACCAATTTGACACACAAAACTAACAATCATAGAGATGATGATGATGGTAATAGCTATCTTTCAAATTTATGAAAATTGTATTCAAACACCTTCCTAAGCACTTAGCACACTGTCTAGTACATGGAGAAGCTCTGTAATTATTAATAGAAATAAAAGTATGGAATAAGGAGCTATTTATTTATTTTTTTATCTTTTTAAATCTCTGTTATCCTCTAACTTCATTTGATACTGGCATAATCCCAATATATTTTCCATGGATCTTAAAGCCATGGTGGCTTAAGATAGAGGCATAGTGTCCAAGAGTGATTTTTAGGTACGTCTATCATGGTTGAGAGAGACCTCTGTAATTCCTCTACAGTGATAACATTTCTTGTTACTTACAATCTACTGCCTAAATACTACTGTATTATTGTATTTCCTTTACAACTATTTTAGCTTTTAACCTTCCTATAGGTTACAGAAGTTTACTCCTATTAAAAGAAGAAATCCTTCCAGATTTTTGAAGCTGTACATGGTTTAACCTCATAACTTTATCAAATTAATAATAAAGGACATTACATGTACATAAAGGATACATTTTATTCTATTTAATTCTCAAAATATATCCATACAGACTGTTATAAGAAAGTAAAAATAGCCTTGGCCTTTGGGTCTGGAAAAGTAAGCTTTCATCCTAGTTGTGCTACATTCTAACCATATGACCTTGGACAATTGAACTGATCTCTGAATTTGTTTCTTCAGTATATTATAAAACTAGCCTTGCCCATCCTATACATTTATGAGTTTAAGAGTGATAACTTCACATGCTGCCAGAAACTGTCAATTTTATGAGACTCTAAATGCAACATAGATATAACAAAAATCTGTCTAGATAATATGAACATGTAAAGAAATGAAAAGTTAGTTCTAGAAGAAGGCAAACATCATTTTCTGAGCTCAGAAACCTTCAATATTTCATTGGCATTTGTGCTAGAATTCTCAAGATCTATTTTCAAGATCTTGAGCATTGGTTTCTTGTACAAATAACATTTTCTTAATTATTCCTTTTTTGACAGATGAGGGAACTTGCATACTTTAAGCAGAACTAGTATTACAAGGTCAATCAGAACTTCAATACAGACCAAAGTAGAGAACACTGAAAGAACACTATCTAGCCAAAGGAGCAGTGAATATTCATGATCCTTTATCCATGAAGGGACCATTCCTGGCAATAGGAAACAGGATTAAAAATATAGAAGGTTAGCTAAGGTACAACCAATTACTTTTCAAGGGATTGGGATTGACTGCAAGAACAAGATGAAAAAGAAGAAAATAAAGTGTCAAGCTGCCATTCCTAACAAGAAAGAATCCAAGATGAAAAACAGCCCCCATAGTGATACCTGCCTCCCCCTTGCCTTAATGCTGGGCTGCATTTGAATTTCAGCATTCTCAGTCTTCATGCTTCCTCGTGGGTAGCGATAAATATCTTGGTTCTGAATGTGAACAAAGAGGCTTTTAAAAATTTTAATAAAAGGTTGCTGATTTCTATTGGTAGAAAGAACATTCATAGGCTTTAATAAGCATTAATTAGGAAAGACATGAAATGAGTTTGTGCCTGAGTTTATGCACATTAAAGGAAATTAAAATGACACATTTTCAAGATTTTTATAATATCTACATTGTATATTGCTCACTTTTGCTAAAGGAGTAAGATTGTACTATCTTAATATTTATACAAATTCTTTCAGATTTTATTCCATTATTTTTTCTGTAACTTTTTGTTTACAGTGTTCACTCCCTTTTCACTTGGAATTTTTCCAGATAATCCTCTTGAGAAGCAAAGCTGGACAGATTTAAATGTACAAGACACTTATATAGACAGTAGGGATGAGTGAGCAACATGGTAATACAAACTAATCCAGGTACCATTATTCCTTAATGATGACTTGGATCCTTCCTGACAAAGATGACATATTGTAACTTCACCCTTATTTACTGAATAGCAAAACAGAATGGATAATAATCAAGCCATAGCCTAAGATTTCATGCAATAGACTACAGAAAAGCACAGATTTACTTAGACATAAATTTTTTAGAATCAGTATTCATAGACAATATCCTGATGTAATAAGTGAGGGGATTTCAAATGCCCAAACCATCTTTCAGGACAAAATAAAACCATCAGATGTTAGACATTGTACAAAATGACATATAATTGTCCTAAGAACTGAGCTCCCAAATAAGTTGCATATATATATATATATATATATAGCCACTGTGCAACATTGGAACATAGAAGATTCTATCACTGTATAAACACATACATGCTCACACTATGCAAAATTAAAAAATAAAAGCTCTCTGACACACCTGTAAAATATAATTGTGTATGATGTTCTAAAGCACTTGATTTGCTGCCAAATAATTTGTTTGAATAATATATTCCCTATCTTGGTCTGTGAATTAGTCTGTTTAAGCCTCACTGTACACATCTATAAAATTGTAATAATAATAACTCCTTAATATATTTTTAAATGTAGGAATTATTGTATTCATTCATTTTTTATGACTTCAAAGTTCCATCTGTGATTTACAAATAAGATGTATGGATAAACCCCAAAATGTAATAACCATCACTTTTTCATCAATTTTATTCATATCCAATTTATGATTATAATATTGTAACAAATGTGTTAGAACTTAGGTGTCTAAGTTACTTCTTCAAAAGAATTAGCTTTGGAGTTTGTACTTAAATGAATATTTAACACCACTATTTATAAGACATTTTGCTAAATACTTTTACAAATATTACTTCAATTAATTATTACAGTTATATGTGGACATACTGAACCCTGTTTTGAATGAAAGAAATTGGAGGAAAAGAGAGGTATCCAAGATCCCAGTATTGTTCTTATATAGCTACTGTCATTACTCAAATTTAGGAGAACTGACTACATAGGCAAAACCTAAGGAAAGGGTTATAAACTCTATGGTATGTGTGTCAAGACCCAGGAAAGTAATCAGTCTTCTCTGACTGAGAGATAATAAAGAAAATAGATGACCAAAATAAGAGGGATTTTGAGTCAAATTATGAAAACAAATCTAGTAACAAAGATAATGGAAGATACGAAGATTAATAGCCTTGAAAGTCAAGTAGAAGAATTCAACATTAATTCAATGGGCATCATAAATGATTGAATAAGGTAATACCTTCATGAAAACAGTAATTGAAGAAGATGAGTCTGATGGTTTTCAGAATTTTGAACAAATTTGAAAATTTAGATATGGGACGTGAGGTTTGAAATACTATTGCAAATATGCACATAAAATTCATGGTTCTTTAAAATAGGTTTTAACAAATGCTTTTTTAAAACATTGTAATTATTTGAGAAACATGATGTGACTTTATATGAACACTGATATGCTTTGATGAATTGAACTTTTCAGATACCAACCAATTTGGCAGCTATATTTATTTATGAGCAATTATGTATTATCCGTTTTGGACCTTTTTATTATTTCACATTTTGAGATTTTACTTGTACTTATATTCTTTGGAATATTATTCTTTTTTATGCATACTAAAATACAAATAGTGAACAATTAACCATAGGAATGGTAAAAGAATGCTTTATCTACTGAGAAATGGATGGACTTTTCCTTTTTTTCCTTTCTTTTCTTTTTTTTGACAGTACTAGGGTTTGGAACCAGGAATGCTTTACCTCTGAGCCACATTCCCAGCCCTTTTTTGTCTTATTTTTTTGAGACAGGGTCTTGCTAATTTGACCACGCTGGCCTCAAACTTGCAATCTTCCTGCCTCAGCCTGGGGTATCAGAGGTGTGCCACTGTGCATGTCCAGATGGACTGACTTTTCCTTGAATTGGATTTATGAAACAAACTAGGATATCATAAAATACATGCTAGATAAGCAAAGAAAATATTTATAACCTTGTTTGTTTGCTTGTGTTTGTGATTGGTGGGTGGTGGAGTTTAGAGGTTATTTCAAATCCAAGGCTTTACAATGTCTTTCTTAGGCTATGAAAAGCTCAATTAAAGCGATAGTGTGATGTCAAACTTAACATTAGCATTGAGAATTTAGTATATGATGTTTCAATAACTGAAAGTATCAATAAAATTATAATTTAAAGGTGGTTTTCTTATGGGGGACTAATTCTTGTTTTCATAGGCTTACTTTTCATTTTCATATTTCTATCACAAACTCATGTTTCAAAAATTTCATTTTTGTGGTTAGTAATTTGTGTTATATTCAGTAAAAATGCTTATGTGCACATTCTTTATAAATAACTTAGAATATCTGACTTACAAAACCAATTATAGAAGTTCTATTTTAGCTTGGGGTCTCAGATTGAAAAACTGGGAACACTTATCCACTCACTCAATGTTCTATAGAAATTACTGGAAGTGTACATACATACTATGTACAGGCATGGTGATAAACAAGAAAGGATCCATGTGGAGAGTAAGAGGCAGATGGCTCTGAATGTTTTAAAAGTAAAGCTATTTGAATTGAAATCAGGACTATATAAGCAGGGGGAAATGTCAAAGGAAATACATCAGTTAATGAAAATTGTTTTCATGTGTGTGTGTTTTGCTGGGTGAGGGGTGAAGGGCAAAGGAGAAGGTAAGCCAAAAAATTATTAAAAAAGATGTCCCTGACAAAAACAGCATTTTCATGATCCAAGTTATGCTAATTTGTAATGCTGTGTGTGCATGTGGATGTGGATATATACATATACATGTGTGCAACTGTGTCACTGAAGAGGTGAATAAGAGGCTGGTTCCCAAAAGCTGATTATCTTATAGTGGAGGCATTTTTTACTTCTTCCTTATAATATACATAATGTATCTATATATAATCTGTATGCTTTAACTATTTAAAGTGAGTATGCATTATTAATATAACAATGACAAAAATCAAGATCTGTGTGGAAATACAAAAATAAAATAGATGATAGCAGAATAATGGGAAAATTTAAGCAAACACACACACACACAACTGGCAACTGTTGTTTTTCACGGCCAACCTCTAGAAATTTGTAATCAAGACCCAAAACCAACAGGTGTAGATCATGTAGCAATTAACAGAGATAATAATTAACAACATGTGGAAAAACTGGGTAACTATGGCCCCATATTGTTATTTGTTTATCCTGCAGAGTGGTCACATTTGCATCTAGGAAAGTGTCCAATAAAGATAAAATTAAAGGTCTTATAGAAAATAGTTTTCCATGTAAGTGATGGTGCTAGAGACCAGCCTAATAATATTCCAACCTCTTAAAGTTGGTGGTGGAGGAGAGAGAAAAAAGAATCGGATTCAAGGAAGTCTGACTATCTCAGTTTGACCAGAATGTTCAGTGGTAGATTGGGAAAGTCCTATGAAAATCAAATGAGTTGGTTACTTTATCTGATCCTTATGCTTGACCTTGGGTTCCAGCTTAAACATTTATCTTTGTGGAGACATGATATTTTGAGAAACTCTCAAAGTGGGCAGTGGGACAAGAGATGTACTGAAGTTTCCTAAGTAATGATAGCCACTGTAGGAAATGATGAACTCCTATGTTTGAGGGGAAAATATGTATGAACATCCATGGCCTACTGGTTGTCCTGCACCTCTCTCACAATTATAAGAGGCAGACCATGAATATTAGAATCTGAACCTGAAATTTCTATTAGGACAAATGTGATTCTTATTTGACACTAATAAGCTACATTATTTTAATATGAGTGGATGTGGGATAGGAAGGAGAGAAAATTTCTTGATCATTTTTGAAGTGGAGTATTATATGAAGATTTACATAAGACATTGACATATGTTTAAATATGAGTGTTAAAAATCAAAGCAATCAGTATAATATTAGGCATGGCATATATAACTGAAAAATGAATTAGAAAGATTTTTTAAATTTCTATAAAAATATGCTTATTTTTTAAAAAGTCTCCTTTTCCTACTGTTTGTTTAAATTGATTTTTCTTCTATATTTGGTTAGTATTAACAATTTGGGTTGCCTGATGGGAACAATTCCAACTGAGGTCAAAACAAATCCTTAGGCTGGAGTTGTGGCTCAGTGGTAGAGTGCTTGCCTAGCAAGTGTGAGGTACTAGGTTCAATCCTCAACACCACATAAAAATAAGGAAGTAAAATAAAGGTGTTGTGTCCATCTACAACTAAAAAAAAATTAAGAAAACCACAAATCCTTGTCTTTTATACTATAAAGAAGTGGTCTTTCTAAAGTATATTTAGTACCAACACTTTTACATTTTTCTCTTTAGTTAGTAATTTCACTGTTTAAAAATCCTCCCAGCATAGTGCTGAAGTGTTACCTAGTGTTCTTAAGCACAAAATTTTTATGATATGCCTTATGGAGAAAATGCAAGTGTTAGATAAACTTTATCTGGGTATACATTTTGGTGTCATTGGCTATGAGAGTAATTTTAATAAATTTGATGATATACATTAAATAAGATGTCCTTAAACAGACACACACATAAAACAAGTTTGTTACATTTGATCAGCTAATGAATCATTGGGACCAGAGGCTTGTAGGTACCTTTAAAACTTTAGACAAATTAAATGTAGCACAGTTCATTTGAGTAAAATAAAATTAAATAAAGAAATAAAATAGAATAGAATCAGGCAGCACTCAGAAGCAGGAGAGGTTCAGAGACCTCCACCAGCAACATGGTCAGGCAGTACTGATACAGACAAAGGATGTGATGTAAAACCAGGAGACCAAAAGGTGGTAAATAAAACCACTGGGAAAGGCTTTATTGGGGAATAGCTTCCAGGTGAATTCCCCCTCCAACAGAGCGGTCCTGGAGAATTGCACACGTGTTCCGTGGTACAGAAAATTTAAAGAGCCTGGTCAGGAAGGGGAGGGCCTAAGGCAGAAAGAGGAGTGTTTGAGGCAGGAAGAGGAGGTATCTGGAGTTGGTCAGGGGATCCTGCTGAGGTCAGAGTCCTTCCGGGATGAGTCAGGAAAAGTCCGCTGATTGGTAGGAGGCACCATTACTGCTTACGTATCAGCATCTGGTTGGCTGTTCCTTTGCGCATGTAGGCTGCTTGATGTTTCATTCCCCACGGAGGCGTTCACCATATTGTACGGTCTGTGTTCGCCTCCCGAGAAGAGACGTGAGATCTTGAGCTGATCTAATACGTGAGGTACACAAACAACTTGAATAATTTATAGCTTGATGTTTGCCTTATTTGGAAAAGATGTGATGGGGCATTTCTCTTTTATGTTGATATGGTCTCTTCAACAATTGAATGGGACTTATTTATTACAAGAATATACTGAGGTTGAAGATTTTCTTTTTCACATACTAAGTTGGGTTAGAGTTGACTGCATAGGATCTCAAAGTGTGGAGGTACTCCAAGACCAAATCTAGTTTAACAATACAAACTCTGCATTTCCTCTAGGAACAATGGTTCTGTAATCACTAATTCAGTGTTTATGATCACTTTTTAGAACATGAATAAATACTATGAATAGTGAGAATAGATTCTATATGCGTATATGAAAATTTATATAAAATTATGAAGCAATACATACTATTTTCAGAAACCAGTGTACTGTTTGCTCATCTGAAAGTATCACACGCTGAGTTAAAAAGTGTTCTATATATTCCAAAAATTTAAAATCATCTGTACCACAATCTCTTACTATAATACAACAAAATAAATTGATTATCAAGGGAATTATTAAATTCCCTGAGAATGTAGCAATCAGCTCTCTCCAGTAAGAGCAGACTCTAGTATCCATCTGCCTAGCAAAATTAGGCCTCTTGGAAGATCTGCCTTCCCTAGACAAAATGTAATTCTTTGTTTTTTCAAGGCCTAGGGTGAGGAAAGAATTTCCCAAAAGCCACTCAATCTGCATAGATGTAATTCTGTCCACATTTGTGATGTCATTATGTATTCCAGTTTAATCACATTAAAATAACATTTTGGGGGGTTGTATATTCAAATCCAAATACCAAGTCATACATTTCTCAAAAAAATACTATTTTTTTTCTATTACTAGTAATAGTAATTTGTTAATGAATACATGATAGGTACAATATGTAAATTGTGACATCAATAACATCAGATACAAGAAGTATAGGCTTTTGTTTGTTTGTTTGTTTGTTTGGTACCAGGGATTGAACTCAGGGGCACTCGACCACTGAGCCACATCCCAAGCCTTATTTTGTGTTTTATTTAGAGACAGGGTCTCACTTGCTTGCTTAGCGCCTCGCCATTGCTGAGGCTGGCTTTGAACTCACGATTGTCCTGTCTCAGCCTCCCACAGTGCTGGGATTATAAGTGTGCATCGCTGCACCCAGCAAAAAATACTATATTTGAATGAAAAGTTAAATCAATTTTCTAATGACAAAGTTAAACCACCTCAATTTTAATATGAGTGCCTTAATTCCCTCTACTCCCTCTAGTCACTAAGGTTCCAGGAAACCTTATCACTCAATCTCAGTCTGGACAGATGGTTATCTATTTTGATAGGCTCTTGGGATGTTTATGTTAAGTCCAAGAGCAAACAGAACTACATCACGTTTATACCTTTTAACAAAATGATTGTATATTCATGGGTATCCAGTGCTTAATATAATATTTAGAACAGTGTAGTCACTTAGCAAGTGTTAGCTGTGGGGAAAAGAAATATATTTATTTATTCTATCATTCCCTAAATCCCCCAAACAATAGGATTAAATGCATTCCTAACAAACAGAAAATAACATCTCTTTTTAGGAAGCTGAAGTCAAATATAACATGTAATTTAAATAGACCTTGGTTCATAAATAAATGTATACACATATTCATAGAATATGTGTGTGTATGTGTGTGAGAGACAGAGAGAGAGAGACAGACAGACATCAAAGGAAAATCTGATAGGTGTCTGGCTCTGATAGGTGTCTGGCATTGAGTGATTCTTAGTTTAGCAGACGGAGCCCCTTAATGGGGTCAATTAGTTGCTATACTATTGGCATTAAAATTACTTGACAAGACTTTTAAATGAATGCTTTCAGAATCCTATTTTGGCAGCTATTAACACAGATTCTGCCTTCTGAACATAGCTGTTGCCATATTTGTACTTCATCAACCATAAGGCTCTCACAGTATCAGATGTTTACTCTCCAGACTGTCATGGCAAGATAGTTGATGTTTGACACTACAGTGCTAACTGTACTTGAAGGACAACCTATCTGAGCAAAGGGCACTGTATATCTTCATAGAATATGACAGATTGGAAACGGTCTAGTATTGTTTATGTGAATGACTATTGCAGATTTAAGAAGCTCATCTTAGTCATTTCCTCATGATTCATGCACCTTTTCCACTAACCCTCTAATTCCAGGAACTTTAAATGTCATTTAATAATGTAACTTTATAGCCAAATCTTGTTTGCGATAAGACCTAGATGTATACATTTTTCAAATAAATGGTATGCTTGTTTCTACCAAAGTGATTCATGTTACAAGGGAGATGAACCATTACAGACATATGTTGCAGAAAGAGCAATTTTCTGGAGATACCAGTCACTTGACATAGATCCTATTTTCAGTAATTTCTGCTTAAAATTGAGTTTGGTTCAAGAAAAAAATATAGTCTTCGAATCAGATTCTTGGGTGAAAACTTGAATTCTGCTTCTAGTTCTGCAGCTAACTCACTATAACCCTTCATGCCCATTTTACTTTCCTTCATCTCCTCTATGTCTCTTCTCTGGGATTGATATGCTGGCTTCCTTTTCAGTTTTTCAAACTCCATTCCTGACACTAACTGATAACACACATTTACACCAAGTTCACCATGATAAAATTTAATTATTGTATCTGTTCTCAGAAATCAATTGTATCATGATATCTGATCTTAAATTATACTACTGACCTATAGTAACAAAAACATCACGATACTGGCACCAAGACCAATGGAATAGAATAGAAGATGCAGAGACAAACCCACATAAGTACACTTATCTGATGCTAGACAAAAGTGCCGAAAACATGCATTAGAGAAAAGACAGCATTTTAAACAAATGGTGTTGGGAAACTGGATATCTATGTATAGAAAAATGAAACAAGAATCCCTTTCACTCTACAAAAGTCAGCTCAAAATGGACAAAGACCTAGGAATTAGACCAGAAAATTTGCAACATAGGGTCAACACTCCAATATACTCATGCAGGTGCTGACTTCCTATATAATAAGAACCCTAAAGTTTAAGAAATAAAACCAAGAATGAATAAGTGGGACGGGATCAAATTAAAAAGCTTCAGCACAGCAAAGGAAATAATTAAGTGTGTAAAGAATGGGAGAAAATCTTATGCTAGCTACTCCTTAGACAGGGATTAATATTGAGAATTTATAAAGAACTCAAAAATCTTAGCACCAAAAAAAATCAATAAATGGACAAAAAAATGCAAATGACCCATAAATGTATGAAAAATATTTGATATTTATAGCAATCAGAGAAAAGTAAATCAAAACTATATTGACATTTCATCTCACTCCACTTAGAATGACAATCATCAAGAATACAAATAATAGGGCTGGGGTTGTAGCTCAGTGGTAGAGCGCTTGCCTAGCATGTGTGAGGCACTGGGTTCCATCCTCAGCACCACATAAAAATAAATAAATAAAATAAAGGGATTGTGCTCATCTATAACTAAAAAAGATTTTTTTAAAAAAAGAATACAAATAATAATAAATGCTAGGGTGGATGTAGGGTAAAAGCTATACTCATGCATCATTGGTGGGACTGAAAATTAGTATAACCACTCTGGAAAGCAATATGGAGATTCTTCAAAATACCAGGAATAGAACTACCATATGTTGCAGCTATCTGACTCCTCTAAAAGAACTAAAATCAGCATACTATAGTGATACAGGCACATCATTGTTTATGGCAGCTCAATTCATAATAGCCAAGTTATGGAATCATCCCATGTGCCTGTACACATATGAATGAAGAAAATGTGGTATGTGTACACAATGGAGTTCTACTCAACCATATAAAGAAGAATAAAACCAGAGCATTTGCTGGTAAAAGGATGAAACTGGAGATCATCATGCCAAGTGAAATAAGCCAGACTCAGAAAATCAAGTGTTGAATATTCTCTCTGATATTGTTGTAGGGACAGAGGAGGTAAGACACTGGATAGGAAACAGAAAGCAGGTTTATTTGACTGCAGTTGGTTCAGAGGGTACAGCTTTCACTGTAATCAATTAATTCCCCTGAACCCCAAGTTCAGGCAGTTTCAGAACTTTATAACCAGCATGTAAGGAGAGGGTCTCAGAAGTTTATAGTCTGCAGAAGTTCACACAAAAGTAGCTTTTTCTTTCACTGTTCTGGGTAAGTTAACACTTCAAGGACAGTACCTGAGAAGGGGAGAGCTTCTTTTCCCCTTTCTTTCCTCCCTCTGTTACCATGGAGCCTAATTAGCAACACCTTCTCTTGTCTTTGAAACAAACATTTCTGTGAAGCTCAGGCCCAAGGCCAGAGGCCTAGTTAAAGGATCTATCTTTCCTACCACACTTTGCATTTGCAAACACACTTTTATAAAATACTATATTGTTACTATACTAGATAGTCTATAATTGTTTGTGAAAAAACGAGTAAAGGGGCATTCAGCACCTGGAGTGCTGATCTCTCTCAGGCTGGTGGCCAAGTAAGACAGAGCAACAGGAAATAGGAAGTTTAACTACACTGAACTCTTTTGTAGAGACTCTTTTGCTGATAGTCCTAAAATCAATTATGGTGCAGATTTCTGGAGAAGCTTAATTAAGACTTTCTGTGGAGGAGGGGGTGCCACTACAATATGTGTAAGCTAGAGCAATGTAAGGAAAAAATCAAGGGATGGGGATTCAGATATCAAAAAGATGGATGATGAACAGAGTAGGAGAAGATTGAGGGGGAAGGAGGAGGGACAGGAAAGGGAAGTAAATGCAGAATGAGTTTAACAAAATCACACTGTGTTCATGTATAGATATATCACAGTGAAATCATCTTTGTGTTTCTATAAAGTAGCAATTGAGAGTGTATAATTGTGGAAGGTAGACCAGTAGACTAGAAGAAGGGGAATAGGTAGAAGGAGGAGGGGAGAGGAAGCACTGGGGACTGAACTGGAGTAAGTTAAATTTCATGCATATATGATTGTGTCAAAATGAACCCAACCATTATGTACAACTATAATGTACCAATAAAAAGGAAAACAAACAAACAAACCTCACAATCATATGTCTCTACACATTTACTTTTTTTCTTAGGTCATTTGTAGGAAAATGGATGGAACTTGAGAGCATTATGTTAATTGAAATAAGCCAAACTAAGAAAGTCAAGTGTCATGTTTTCTGTAAAATGTGGAAGACAGAGAAAAAAGGGTGAAAGGATCTCACAAAAATAGAAGGGAGACCTATAGAATTCAGATAGGGGACCAGGGGGAGGGGTCCTAAAGGGACAATATTGACCAATTTATATTGTTTTATTATGTGCATATACAAATGTGTAACAACAAATCTTACCATTATGTATAATTATAATGAACCAATGAAAGAAGAAAAAAATGCCTGTAGGTTACTTACAAAAAAAATGAAGATCAGACTTCTTAACTATGGCATTGAATTCTTTATAGGGATAGAATAATGTGTTTGAAACTCAGAAAGCAAATAATTTATCCTCTGGATTCTAAAATGAGCAAGCCCTCAATTAAGTGTTTGAATATACATAAACATACTTTTAAACATGTAAGGATCAAAATTTATGGTTTATATACTCTGTGTATATATTGATGAGTTAATCCAAAATAATGTAAAAGACATGAAAAAAGATTTGAAATATTAATAACCAAGGTTAACTGGAAAGAAGAAAAGACAAGTAAAGAGAAATTAAAAGAGAATCCTTAAACCTGGGTACTTAAAACAGCTTGCTTTCAGACTCTGTCATTTAGTAATATAAAGGTTCTCTCTGGGTTCTGTCAGTACTTAGTTTTGATTTAAATATAATTACATAATTATAATAATGTTGTTTTATAAATTTTAAGGAATTAACCTAGAAAACTCCATTGTAGTTATCAAATCAACTGTATATGATACAAAATTCACTAGAAATAAAATAATAATACAATAAGCCAAGTGCAGTGGCGCACGCCTGTAATCCCAGCACTTTGGGAGGCTGAGACAGGAGAATCGTGAGTTCGAAGGCAGCCTCAGCAATGGTGAGGTGCTAAGCAACTCAGTGAGACCCTGTCTCTGCATAAAACACAAAATAGGGCTGGGGATGTGGCTCAGTGGTCGAGTGCCCCTGAGTTCAATCCCCAACCAAAAATAAAAAAATAAAAATAAAAATAATGCAAAGCCAAGAAGAGAGAGGGTACAGAATATCAATGCAGGAGAAACTTCCTCATTTTAATATTAGGCAGTCAACATATATTTTTACCTCTTTAGCATCATGTAATCAACATATCTCTAAATCAAGAAATGGCAGTAAAAAGATATTATTTAAAGATAATGATCATCACAAGCAAAACAAAAGGATAGTCTGGCAAAACGTGCTTACATTTGTTGAGTGTGACTACAAAGTGTAGACGGAGGGAAAATGTTCCTTATTTTAGAGCTTTCTGTATATTCTCTCTCTCCCTCTCTCCCCTTGCCTCCCTCCATTCCTCCCTCCCTCCTTCTCTCTCTCTTTTTTGATGTCCTGGGGATGAAACCTAGGGCCTTGCACATGTGCACTTGCTAAGCACATATTCTACCACTGAGCTACACCTCAGCCCTTAGTTTCAGATTTTAAAGCATGTATAAACATTTAATTTTAAGAAGATTGGATTTTTTAAAAATTAATGGAACTCTCATAAAAATATATATTTTTCCAAGAGTTGGCAATCTGCCATCCACGATCCAAATCCTCTTCTCTCTCTATTATATATGGCATAAAAACACGGCCATACTGGCTCATTTACTCATTGCATATGGCTATTTTCACACTGCAATAGCAGAATATGTGGTCTCTTAGACTGCAAAATCTAAAATATTTACTATCTGGATCTTTTCAGAAGTTAAGCAATCTCTGCTAGGCAGTCATTGGCAAAATAAGGCAGAGTTATGTGGACCCTGACATGGAAACATATCAAAGATATGACACTAAATGAAAGCTTCTGAGAATTATGACTGGCATAATCATGGTTAATATAAGAAATCTGTTTATCTTCTATTGCATTTGCATATCACTGAATGAACTGAGAAGAACACACACCAAATTTCTGGTGTTTGATTGTGGTCTTGTGATCTCTTATTGTCTATTTTTTTAAAAATGAGCATATACCACTTTAATAACTTTTAGAAGTAAATATGATTTTATCAACCCTATGCTTAGTGCCCTTCAGTGGTGGATTCTCATAGCAGTTAGCATAAAATTCAGTCCTTATAATGTAGCCTTCACAGCCTCCTTTAACTTGGCTGAGACCCACTCTACAGCTTCATCTCATGCCACTTGCAACACTTTCACCCTACTCACAGTCACAATCTTTATTTCCATTTCTCAAATGTGTCATGTCCTATGTTGCCTCAGAGCCTTTGAACATACTACTATTCCTTGGGCTAGTTCTTACTCATCTTTCAGCTCATATCAATCTCACTTCTTCAAAAATTTCCCTGACCCATTAATTTCTTTTTTTTTGTTTTGGTACTGGAGATTGAACTCAGGGATACTCGACCACTGAGCCACATACCCAGCCCTATTTTGTGTTTTATGTAGAGACAGGGTCTCACTGAGTTGCTTAGTGCCTCACCATTGCTGAGGCTGGCTTTGAACTCTCGATTCTCCTTTCTCAGCCTCCCAAGGTGCTGGGATTAGAAGCGTGTGCCACCGCGCCTGGCCCATTAGTTTAAATTAAGTAATCTGTTTTATTTTGTCATTGTGATTGCAATTTCCCTTTAGTACATTTATCATTGTTTTTTATTAATCAATTTATGTGATTATTTGTTTAATATCTGTCTCCATCTCTGGATCGTACCATTCTGTATATCATTATAGTCCATTAGACCAGATTTTAGTTTTAGAGTTTTATTTTTGAGCAGTTCTAAGCACATGTAAGCATTCATATTTCATGATGTTCACTAATTCTTAGAGATATTCCAAAGAATAGAGAGAAACTTTGCTTTTTGTAAAATATAAAACTCATCATACACTTAGAATAAATCTAAGTCATCAGTATAGGATCTTATGTTAGCTTATTTTTTCAATATCTTGAAAGATTTTTCTTTTATAATTCCAGCAATTATTTCATCATTACTAATGAGGACTTCTTAATAATTCTAAACTGTTACTACTGTTATTGTTATTATCATTATTAATATTGTTATTTTGCAGTTCTGGGAATCAAACTCACAGCCATGCACATACTAGGCAAGAGCTCTACCACTGAGCTACACCCTAGCTCTCCAGACTATTTTTAAAAAGACCAAAATAGTATAAAGATGGGATAATGATGGATTGCCAAGAAAATGATGCAATGCTGAAATAAATTGTCAGCTTTCAGATTTATTAATTCACTGTCCAAGTATTGAATCATCTTTCAGTAAGGTATAAAATAAGACCAGATGCAGTATCTTTGCAGTCTATTCTTAGCATTCATTGATCACAACTGAGAATTAAGATTTTTTTCCAACTATAATGGCAAAGAGAAGAAAATTGATGCAGGGAAATATTTCACAGTTATTAGACAGATCATAAGTTGAATGCAAAGAAACATATCAACACTCTAGATGCTAATAATGATGGTGAAATTGATCAAATAAGAAGAGAAATATGAAATTATATGAATTTTTGTATAGTGTTATCCAAAGTGAATTTCTCAAATTCAAGGTTGTATGAACAAATGATATATTTGTAAGGACAAAAAGGAAGCATATTGTTTTCTAGTTTGTTCTTCAGCAAAAATAACCTCACTACATGATATTTTCATATAAGAATCTGACCTATCACATTTTGCTAAGCACATTTGGGTTGTATTTCATGTTTGCTAATGATTGTGTGCCCAAATTTACTTGTTACAAAAAGGTTTACAATGATCAAATTTCACAGTAAAGTTATTTTTGCTATCCTTATATACTTATTTATGTAAATTATTCATAAAATGTCCTTAAAATGTAAGAAAAAATAAAAAGTGTCAATTGGACACAGATGGCAAATATTGAGGACCAGACTATCTGTCAAACCAAGCCCTATAAGGTCATAGAACCTGTACATTTTGTTTATTCCTAAATTTCCGGCACTTAGTAGGCAATAGCTATTAAGTGCTTACTATATATTGTGGACTATTTCAAATTTACATGCATTAAATCACTTCATCTCCAAAATACAGAAATGATCATCTCCTATAATTACTCCATTTTACAGAAATATAAAGTGAGGCACCATGAGAATAAGTCACTTACTTGCTCAAGGTTACACAATATGTGGAAAGCAGGATTCTATTCCAAGTGATCAAACTCGAGAGCCTACAGCCTTATCTAGCATACTGAATTTTTGACACAGTGCCTGGATTATAGTACATGGTAAACAAATATTTTTGAATGAAAATGAACATTGTGTACTAGCCAAAGCAATATGTAATAGCTCTGAGATGAGAGAAGCATTATTGAAGAATAAACAAACAACCAAAATTAATTTAATTGAAATGTTCATGGCCATGGTTGAGGTTTGGGTAGTTCCAGTAAAATCAGAGTTCTGCAATAGCATTTGCATCTAAGTCTGTATTATTACTGGACATTTTTGTCCACTAAGTTAATGGTTTGTTCCATTTAAAAAGTTTTTTGCATAATCATTTATTTTCTTTGCATCTTTGATTCATTGAATGGATATTGGTCTTGTGCCTGCTCTATATCAAACATTGTGTTAAATATTGAAAATATAGCCATGAGAAAGGCTTTTTTAGCAGTCTCACTAGTCTAGAAGATTTTCATTTAAAAATGTTTGTTTACATTTATCAATATCATATCTACACTTTCATATTAAATATTAATTGAATATTGTTCTTGCCTAAAAATGGTAAAATACACATCTTAATTGCCATGATCTATTTTTGATAAATGGAGAAAGTCTCTTGTGTTCTGTGAACAGTTTTCCACTTTTACAATTTATAGCTGTGTTGATCAATATATAGCCATTAACCACATGTGGCTATTTTAATTTATATTTAAATTACTTTAAATTAAATGGCATTAAATGTTTAGTCCCTCAATCACACTAGCCACATTTCAAGTACACAAGTAACAACATGTGCCTAGTGACTAATATATTGGACAGTGCAGATATAGAATATATCTATCATTGCCAAAATTTCTATCAGACTGTGCCAATTTAGAGAATATTAATTGGCATAATTCCTCATCACTATCACAAATGGTTTTGAAATATTTTATCCTGTTCTTCAGATGATAAAAAATGAATTATTGCTTCTATTTTTAGATGCAAAAACATCATCTATAATTCCATTAGTAGGCTCTGTATAAAGATTTCCTATCACATATAACATATAATCTTTTAAAAATATAATTTCAAAATTGGGAACCAATGTCAGGAAACCAGTGAATCACTCAATCATACCCTACCTACACATTGCAAATAGTTCTTGATTCAGCTTTCACAATCTCATTAATCTCAGGAAGCTCTTTCATCACATGATATAATAATACACAATGATATAAATTTTAGCAGGTTTTGAATAAATTACATAGCACCCTATAACTTTACTCTAATTGAACTGTCTGCTATACCCCAAATGTTTTCACATATACATATAAAACTATATACAAATAATTGACAGCACTGAGACTTAGAAGTCTTTGGACAGTGTAGATATAGAATATATCTATCATTGCCAAAATTTTACAAAAATCTTGTCTCAGTTGAATCCAAACAGAACATGCATGCCAGTGGGTTTATAATACTATTGGTTTTTCCTTTTTAAATTTTGCTATAATTCAGTTATATTAGCTACTCACATTAACTGAACCATCATAGACCTGACTATACATTTTATTTAAATCAAGTCTGATTTTCTAGGTTTCAATTTTTATAACCTTGGATAAATAGGTCCCATTTGTCTCCTCAACACTGATGAAACTCAAGACACTCTCTTTAATTAAGATAGCCTTTGACATTATTTTTGGCTATCTGATCCAAATTGACAGCTGTTCTTTCACTGCACTATCATTTTTCTTATCACGTATTTTCAAATAAGCCAAGGAAGCATTGATTTCATTCAAAATTCCCTACAACATTTCAGCCTTTATTATTCCAATGATTGAGTTTTGAATTTGTACACTTCTCCAGGAATCAAATTCTGAGCTCCCCAGGGAAATTATTTTACTCATTTTAGCTTTCACTTTGATTTTTAAAAATGCCAAATACTTCCTTTATACATAGATGAAATAAATATTCTTAAGAGCAAATACTGATTCCAATAAATAAGCATAATATATCTGAATATTAGGAAAAATATTCAAAGTACTACATATATCAAGACATTGCTTCTCTTTTGCTGTAAAGATATACTATGGCTACTCCCTAGAGTAACATTGCCTAGGTTTAAGTAAAATATTTACTACATAATGGCTGCATAATCCAGAGCAATTACTTAACCTTTCTCAATCTTAATTTCTTCATTTGAAAAAGGAGACAACCATAGTATGTATCATGGTAGAAATGATTATCAAAAGAAGTAAGGCATGAATTGATATTGGTCATTGTTTTATTTTGATTTCCCATCATGTGACACTTCTGTGTTTGAAAAAATCAGCCATTTATGAGAAACTTAGAAGGTTATATATGACCTTGTATCCATGATATAGCATGTGACCTAAGATTGGCCAAAAGGATGTTGAAACCTGGAACTTTGAGTCTGAAGTAAGACACATAAGAAGCAAGAACATCATGGAATTTATTGCAGTAGCATTTATGGTTCTGGTAATGGCATTTGGTATATCATTTACTGTTCTAGTAATGGGGGTTATAAAACCAAGTCTTTTTCATTGACATGCACTAGATTTTAAGTGCATGTTAAATGAAAAGAAAATCAAGACTATTTTTTCTAAGTGTGACTACAATATTTAGTGTCTTGTACTATATTAATATCTTTTTAAAGCATTTTTCAGGATTGTGGAATTTTTGGTATTTAGAAAATCCTGCAAACATCATTAGACTTTCATCTGCACCATTTATCTGCTGGACAAATGACATTTATTCTATGCAGATTGCCATTTGTTATCACTGAAACAGATATAATTATAAAGGATAAAGAGTTTGGTTTTGTCATGTAGTAAAAGAGAAGCTTTTGAAAGGTTTAAAAGAAAAATTAAAAGGGCAGATCTGAAACAATCACTCTGGAGTAGATGAAGTAAGTATGAAGAAAGAAGTTAGGTTAGAAAGATATTTTAATAACTCAGATGAGAAAATATGAAGTCTTGAAGTAGAACAGTAATAGCTGGAATAAAATTCAGAGGATCAACTTGAGAATTACTTAGGAAATTTAATTGTGAAAGCCTGTTGGTCAGTTGGATATTGAGAACGAGGTATAGAGAACAAAAAGACTTTGAGGTTCTTGATGTAAGAACTGTACATTTCTAAATAGTTTGTAGTTTTTATATTTTGTTTAGGCTGAATAATATTGAGAAAACTTAAAAATATTTAAGTTTTTTACAAAAAATTTCAAACATATCCAAAGTGAAGCAAGCAGTATAATACCTTCACATCCTCTCATTTGCTAGTCCTATATGTATTGGTACTGGGGATTCGACCTAGGGGCACTTTACCACTGAGCTACATCTCAAGTCCATTTTAATATTTGACACAGGGTCTCACTAAGTGGCTAAAACTGACCTTGAGCTTGCATCTTCATGCCTCAGGTTCTTTTGAGAAGTGTCTATTCAATTTCTTTGCCTACGTTTTAATCAAGGTACTTGTTTTCTTGCTCTTAAGCTGTTTGAGTTCCTTAAATATTTTGAGTTTTAAACCCTTATCAGATATGTGGTTTGCAAATATATTCTCCCATTCCACATACCGTCTCTTCATGCTATTGCTTGTTTTTGTGCTATGCAGAAACTTTGTAGTTTGATACGATGTCATTTTTGTTAATGGTGTAAGGGGTCCAGTTTCATTATTTTCCATATGGATATCTAGCGTTTTCAACACCATTTACTTAATTTTACTTTCCCCATTGTCTATTCTTGGTACTCTTTTCAAAAATCAGTTAACTTTATATAAGTGGGTTTATTTCTTGGTTCTGTATTCTGTTCCAGTGGTTTATGTGTTTGTTTTCATGCCAGAACCTAACTGTCGTGATTACAGTTCCTTTGTGATATACTTTGTAATTGGGAAATGTTAAGCCTTCAGGTTTGTTCTTCTTTCTCAAGAGTACTTTGGCTATTCAGGGTCTTTCATGGTATTGTAAGAATTTTAGAATCAATTTTTTTCTCTTTTAGTGAAAAATGCCATTGGAATTTTGATAAGGATTGTATACTTAGATAACATGGACAGTTTAACAATATTTATTCTTTCCAATTCATGAATACAACATCGATTTCTATTTACTTTTGTCTTCTTCAATTTCTTTTATCACTTTTTGTGTTTTTTAGTGCACAGATCTTTCACCTGTTTGATTCAATTTATTCTTAATATTGTTTGTGAATGTTGTAAATGGGATTAGTTATTGTTTGTGCTTCATTTTGTCTGCCTGTTTTGTTAATTTTATTATTTTATATTTTAAATGGACAGATAATATCATGTTATATACCTTGTAAAACATGTTTTGAACTGTATATACTTTGTGAAATGACTAAATGTAGCTAATTAACAGATGTATTATCTCACGTAGTTATCATTTGTATGGTGAGAACACCTTACATAAAATTTCTTAGCATTTTTCAAGAACAATATATTATTCACAATAATCAGCATGTTCTAAAATAAGTCTCTTGAATTTATTTCTCCCATGTAACTGAAATTCAGGATCCTTTGACCAAAATCCCCTGAATCCCTATGCTTCCACACAATCACCACAGTCCTTGGTTACCATAAATGTGCTCTCTGCTTTCATGATATCAACTTTATTAGATTCCACATGTGAGACCTTGTAGCATTTGTCATTTCTGTTCCTGGCTTATTTCACTGACAAAAAATATACATCATATGATAGATATATCATGTTTTCTTAACCTGTTCATCCACTTATAGTCATGTAGGGTTGATTCCACATCTTGGCTATTGTGCATAATGCAGCATTGGACATGGGAGTACAGATATCTTTTTGACATACTGATTTCATTTCCTCTGGATATATACTCAGTATTGGGTTTGCTGGATCATATAATAGTTTTGTTTTGTTTTTTAGTTCTTTGAAGAGCTGCATACTACCTCCAGTAGTAGTTGTACTAATTTGTATTCCCAACAACAGTATGCAAGGATTCCCTTTTCTCTATATTCTTACCAACCCCTGTCACCGTTTTTCTTACTGATCATATATGGATGCTAACAGATGTGAGGTGACACTGCATTGTTGTTTAAATGTGCATTTTTCCTGATTAGTAATTTTGAGCAATTTTTTCATATTCAATTGCTCACTTGTATGTCTTAGAAAAATGTCTACTTATGTCCTTTGCCCCTTGTTTTTCATTGCTATTAACGTAATAATTCCTTATATGTTTTTGCTGTTAACATCCTATCAGATACATAGATTGCAGTATTTTTCCCATTCTGTAGGTTGTCTTTTCACTCTGTTGATTGCATCCTGTGCTATGCAGGAACTTTTATGTTTGATTTAATTCCATTTGTTTATTTTTGATCTGTTGTCTATGCTTTTATGGTCATATTCAAAAATTCATTGCCCAGACCAATGTGGAAACTTTCTTCTAGGAATTTTAGAGTTTCAAGTCTTACATTTAATTCTTCACTTGACTTTTTTTAAAATTTAATTGTTGATTATATTTTACCTTTATTTTATTTATTTATTTTTATGTGGTGCTGAGGATGGAACCCATTGCCTCACACATGCTAGGCAAGTGCTCTACCACTGAGCCACAACCCCAGCCCTTCACTTGATTCTTAATAGATATTTTTACATAGAGCATGAGATAAATGTTCAATTTCATTCTTCTCCATGTTAGATCTAGTTTTCCTAGAACCATTTATTTATTAATTTCCTCATAGTTTGTTCCTAGTATCTTTGCCAAAAATCAGTTGGCCAAAAATTCAGATTTATTAATTTATTTTGGACTCTGTATTCTGATCTTTAGGTGTAGATGTCTGCTTTTATGCCAGTATCATGGCATTTGGTTACTGTAGGTTTGAAGTATATGGAAAGATAGGTAGTATGATATATTCAGCTTTGTTCTTTTTGCCTGAGATTGCTTTGGCTGCTTGGTGTCTTCTGGGTTCTATAAGAATTTAGCATTGCTCTTATTGTTTTTGTGAAGAATGTCATTGTTGCTTTGATGGGGATTGCATTAAATCTGGAGATTCCTTTGAATATTCTAGGCATTTTAACAATATGAATCGTTCCAATTCATGAGCACAAGATACCTTTCCTTTCATAATGTCTTCTTGAGTTTCTTTCATGAATATTTTATAGTTTTCAGTATGGAGATTTTTAATTTACTTCATTAAATTTGTTCCTAATATTTGTGTATTGAAATGGAATTGTTTTCTTAATTTTTGTTGCAAACATTTTGCTGTTAGTATATAAAAATGTTACTGATTTTTTATGTTGATATTGTATCTGTTAACTTTATTGAATTTGTTTATTAGTTCTAATAGTTTATTAGTGGAGCATAGTATGTTTTATATAAAAGATGATGCCATCTGCAAATAGGGATGATTTAACTTCCTCTTTCTAATTTGGATACATTTCTTTCTCTTGACCAATTGCTCTGGTTAGGAATTTCAGTACTATGATTAATAGAAATAGTGAAAATGAGCATTTTTATCTTGTCCTGATCTTAGAGGAAAAACTTTCAACTTTCCATCGAGTATGTTGTTACTTGTGAGTTTGTATATTCCTTCTACACTTAATTTGTTGTGAGGTTTTCTCATGAAAGGAAGTAGAATTTTTGTTAAGTGTCTTTTATGCATCATTCTGATTTTATTTTTCTGTTAATATGGTGGGTCACATTGATAGATTTCCATCTGTTGAACCATCATGACATCACAGGGATAAATCCCACTTGATTGTGGTGAATGATCCTTTGATGTGCTGTTGAACTTGGTTTGGTGGTATTTTGTTGAGAATTTTTGTGTTAAGGTTTATTAGGGACATTGGCCAGTAATTTTCTCTTTTTATAATGTCCTTGTCTAAATTTGACATCAATATAATGCTGATCTCATAAAATTGCTTTTGAAAATTTCCCTTTCTTAATAGTTTTGTAAGAGTATATGAAGGATTATTGTTATTTCTTTAAATATTTGGTAGGATTCAATAGGGAAACTCCCAGGTCCTCATTTTTTTAATGGTATGCTTTTTATTGCTGATTCAATCTCCTTACTTAATATTTATGTTGAGATTTTCTTTTTCTTCATAATTTAGTCTTGGTAGAATGTATGTGTAAGGAATTTATTTATTTATTCTAAGTTTTCCAGTGTGTTGATCTTTTCCATTGCTGTGGTATCTATTGTAGTGTCACTTATTTCCTTTCTGATTTTGTGAGTGTGAGTGTTATTTATTTCTTAATCTAGCTAAATGTTTGTCAATTTTGTTCATCTTTTCAAAAAACAGCTGGTAATTTTGTTGATCTTTTCTATTGTTTATCTGCTCTTTATTTCATTCATTATTTTTATATCCTAATTTTAGGATGAGATCATTCTTTTTCTTGTTTATTGAGTTATAATATTAGGCTATTTATATAAAACCTTTCTTCTTAATTGATGTATAGACTTTTCCTATAAACTTCCTTTTTAGAACTGATTTTGCTGCATCTCATAAATTTTGGTAATCCTGGGTATCCTTTTTTTGTTTGTCTCAGATGATATCTTTTATTTCCTTTTTAATTTCTTCTTAGGCCCCTTGTTTGTTAAGGTCTAATGTTGTTTAATTTATATATATATATATATATATATGTTTAATTTATATATATATGCTCAGTTTTGTGATGCATATATATTTAAAATGTTATTGCATCTTGAGGAATTGATACCTTTATCACTGTATAGCTTTATTTGTCTCTTATGGTTTTTGACTTAAGATCTATTTTATCTGATATAAGTATTGCTACTTTATCCTGTTTTGATTTCCATTTGCATGGAATATCTTTCTATCACTTCAGTTTTCAATGTGTATGTGTCCTTAACTGTGAAGTGATTCTCCTGTAGGCAGTATACTTTTGGGTCTTGCCCTTTTATCCATTCAGCCACTCTGTTTCTTTTGATTGAGAAATTTTATCTATTTGCATTCAAGATAATTATTGATAGGTGAAAAATTTACTACTGCAATTGTTCTCATTGTTTTCTGATTGTTTTGTGGATCTTTGTTCTTGCTTTCATTTCTTAAGGTCCCTCTTTGCAATTAGATGACTTTCTCTAGTGGTATGTTTTGATTACTTTCTTGCATTTTTCATATCTACTATAGGATCCTATCATGTGATCACTGTTGAGGCTTACAACATGTACCCTATAGTTACAACAGGCTATTTTCAGTGGATAATAATCTAACATTGATCACATAAAATAACTATACCTTTATTTGTCCCCTTTACATTTTATGTTGTGATACAACAGTCTACATATTTTATATTATATATATCTTAACAAATTATTGTAGCTGTCATTATTTTAATAGTTTTGTCTTTTCACTTTATACTAAAGATAGAAGTGATATACATACCACCATTATAGTTGTAGAATATTTTGAATATTATTGCATTTTTAGTTTTACCAGTGAGTTTCAAATTTTCATGTTTTTACTAATTATTGTCTTTTTCTTTTCTTTTTTTGAACAATGTTACTCCCAAATATAAGCCTCACCTGCCCTCCTCCCTCCATATAGTCCTCTTTGTCTAACTTATTGGATTCCCTTCTAATATCATGAAATTATATATCATTTTTTTGTGTATTACATTTTCTTATATGTTTATCTCTTGATTGACACTTCGGCTGCAATAATTTTGCTGAAATAAACATGGGTATGCATATACCACTAAAATATGCTGACTTGAGACAAGACATGGGGCTTAGTGGTGCAGTTCTTGCTTTGCGTGCATGAGGCCCTGGATTCAATACCATCACTGAAGAAAAAATGTTGATTTTAATTCTTTAGGATAAATACCAAAAAGTTGTATTGCTGGGTCTTATAATAGATCAATTTTAGCATTTTGAGAAAACTCTTTTCTCCTTTTTTGACAGCTTCACAAACTACTATTTGAATTCCCTGTAATATAGATTTGGTGGCAATGAACTTCCTCAATCTTAGTTTGAAAAGTTTCTATATTTCTTTTATTTCCTTTACTAGTTACATTATTCTCATTTGGCAATTTTTTCATCAGTTTTTAAAAATATATCAGCCCTGGCTGGGGTTGTGGCTCAGTGGTAGAAGGCTTGCCTAGCATGTGTGAGGCACTGGGTTCAATCCTCAGCACCACATAAAAATAAATAAAAATAAAATAAAGGTATAGTGTCCATCTACAACAAAAAATATTAAAAAAATATATCAGCCCATTCTCTTCTGACTTGTATTATTTCTGTTTAGAATCTTCAGTTAACCATCTTAGAACTCCCTTATATGTAATTTTCTTCTTTTCTACTTTGAGGATTCTCTTTGTCTTTTATTTTTGGTAGTTTGATCATAAGATGTCTTGGTGTAGTCTTGTTTGGATTTAATACTGTTAACCTTCCCATACCTGTATTTATATCCTTCTATAAACTTGGAACATTTTTTTTCCTACTATTTCTTCAAATATATGTTTTTACTTTGTTGTCTCTATTCTCTTTCTGTAAGTCCTAGACCTAAAATATTTGCTCTTTCAATGTTGTGCCATAAACCCTGTAAGCTTTCTTCATTCCGTAAATCTTTTCCATTTTTATTCTTTTAGCTGTTAATTTCAAATGAACTGTCTCCAATTTCACAATTCTTTCTACTGCTTGATCATTTCTGCTTGTAATGCTCTCTGTTGGGTTTTGTCATTTCATTCAGTGTACTCTACAGCCTCAGCATTTTGATTTTATGAATTTATTTTTGTTTGATTTTATTTTATATTTTCAATTTCTGTTATATTTCTTATTTTGGTTATTTATTCTTTTCCTCATATCATAGAATTATTTATCTGTATTGTCTTAAATTTCACCAAGCTTACTTAAAATAATTATTTTGAGTTTTCTTCATGTAGTTCATATATGTCCATTTCTTTGAGGTCAACTACTAGGAGGCTGTTGTGTTCTTTTGGTGTTGTTATATCTCCTAATTTTTTAATGACTCTTGTTCCTTTACATTGATGTCTACACATCTGATAGAGCAGTGTATTAGGGTTCTATAGAGGATCAGAACCAAGCAGATGGTGTGTGTAAATGTATATCATTATAAAAAATGTGTGATTTATTATATTGACTTACATGTCCATCATTTGGATAATCCCACAATGGCTGTCTTCAAGCTGGAGAGCTGGAGGAATCAAAAGCTGCTCAATTCAAGAAGTTAGAGCCTCATAACAACAGGAATCAACGATACAGCCCCAGTCTGAGATTGAAAGCCTGGGAACTTCCTGGAGTCACTGGGAAGAGTCAACTTTGGAAGAGTGAAGGAGTTGGAGTCTGATCACAGTAGCAATAAAGAACCCACTCAAGAAAAATCAAGCTCGCATAGGCTGCTGCTTCCTTTTTCTTCCAACTTCTGTTCCATCCAGGTCTCTAACCTATTGGACTATGCTGCCCACACTTAGGGAGGGACTCTGCTTCAGTTCTCTGTCCCACATACTAATCATTTCTAGAAACACTGTCATTGAGATAACCAGAAGCCTCTTAATCTTCAGCATGGCATCTCTTTATATGTATGTGTGTATGTGTGTGTATATATATATATATATATATATATATATATATATATATATATATTTTTTTTTTTTTTAGTTGTTGATGGACACAATGTCTTTATTTTATTGCTTTGTATGTGGTGCCGATGATCGAACCCAGGGCCTCACACACATGAGACAAGCGCTCTACCACTGAGCCACAATCCCAGCCCTAGCATGGCATCTCTTAATCCAAACAAGTTGACAATTCAGATTAAACATCATAGTGAAGTCACCTGTTTCAGACTTTACAGGCTAGTTTTAGTGCCTATGGAGAGATGGAGCAGCACTTACTGACTAGAGTGGAGTGGTTCTGGCACCAGTGAAATTACCTGCTTTGTACCTTCATATAGCTTGTCACAACAGGTCTGTGGTGCAGTAATCCTTAGTGGTTAATGCCGTAAATTTCTAGAGTAACAGTTTAGGTTGTTGTAGTCTGGTGGTAATGACACTAAAGTCCTTTTAATATCAATTTGTCCCACCAGAGAAGTTGTGGCTAAGATGATTTTTATTAGCACTGGGTCTGGTTTGTGCACTTGTTTACAGTGGTGGTGGCACCAATGTCTGATATGGAGTAGTCATGAAACTGAAGCCTAAAGTACAACCATGCCTACAAAGACTATGGCTCTGGGATCTGGGGAATAATGGTACTGCTGCTTAGAGCACAAGCACCTTTGTTGCCATGTTTGTAACAGGATGTAAGGCACAGATGCTTCCTCAGGGGAGCCAAGAATGGGA
Organism: Geosciurus inauris; assembly: GCA_004024805.1. Taxonomy (NCBI): domain Eukaryota; kingdom Metazoa; phylum Chordata; class Mammalia; order Rodentia; family Sciuridae; genus Geosciurus; species Geosciurus inauris. The sequence continues at coordinate 21,623 of PVHX01011426.1, read as the reverse complement.
GCACTGGTTGTACAGCATTAGAATTGCTCCAGGGTGAGTAGAGCCTACTTCCCTATAGTGGTTGAGCTAGTGCTGGGAATATGGTCAGGGAGAGGGTGGCTCTGGGGCCCAGAGTGAAAACTAAATTATTCCGATGGTGACTTTGATGTTTGAAGTCTGAACATGTACAGTGCATTCTTGGAACCTGGATATGAAGTACAGGTATGTACTAACTCCAGCAGCTGTAGGGGCAGGACAATTGTAGCACTCTGTTGTAGATGAGCTGGTATCTGTAGTGTGGACCAGTGCAATGAGAGCTTGGCTCTGGGACCCAGAATGTGAACTAGCTCATTATGTTGATGACTACAGTGTGTGAGACATGGGTGGGTACAATGCAGCCACAGAACCTGGGTCTGGATTGTGCTCATGGGTTGGCTGCAGTTCTGGAGTCAGGGCATTCACAAGGTTTGGAATGTAATCCATGTCCCACGTGGACAGTAAGGATGAGGTTCTCTGACTGGTAAAAGACTGACTAAAAGAAATAAGATGGAGAAAAAAACCACAGAACACAGAAAATAGTTTCAAAATGCAGGGGTAGGACAGGCCCAGATGGTTCTGACCTCTGGCAAATGGCAAAATGGCATCTGGCCAAATGGAACCCGTGTGTGCTTTATTTATATCGAGGGTTATCAAAGACCTTCCATTGAACATTCTTTCCCAAGGTAGGAAGAAGGTGGCCACAGGTAAGCTGACTCAGTGCCTAAAGGGGGTGTGCCCATTCCCGGTGATGCAATAAGAACTTCCTTAGCAGAGCGGAAGAGGAGGGCACTTGCATTAGACAGACCTAGCCATGGAAAGCCACAGCAGGTCCAAAATGCCAGTTCATCTCTCCCATGGCTACAATGCCAAAGAGAAGTCTTTCATGCATTCCACAGGACGACTCCCACATTGGAGAGTTTCCCTTTCCAAAGAAGTTCAACAGCAGCAGTTTCTGAGGTTGAGGGGAGATGTGGAGTCATGTCTCCCTCTCTGGGGTTTTCTGGCAGGAATGCCTGTTACTTACCTTAGTGGCAAGAGATACAGGCATCATCTGTAAATATATGTATCTTTGGGGGAAAGGAGATAAAGACTGCTATTTCATACTTTGCCATCCTGGTGACACTACCTAGTTAAACTGTTTCCTGATAGAGGAAGCCCCCTGCTCCAGCTCCCCTCCCAAAGCAAACATAAACATGCACAATCACTAATATAATTTGCATGTGTGATTTTTTACATTTCTGGAATTCAAAATAGCACCCCCATATCCACCCACAGCAGGTATTTAGTAACTAGAACATCAAAGAGAAACACCTAAGGGGGGAAAACAGAGGAAAAAGTGAAGAATGTGTCAGGATTTGTAGAAATTGGCTTCTCTTCCTTAGAAACTGTTCACACTGAATCATAACCATAAGAAAAAGATGAAAAATGGTCTTGAAACCAAACAAATCTTTTTTTTTCATTTCTACTGTGTTGTTCTCTTTGATTTGATTCATCAGATGAAAAAGAGTTCTTTCTTCACTGTACTACTAACACTCAGTATAAGAACATTTCCAAGAAATATAAGCTAAAATGGGGCATTAATCAAGATTTTGGAACATAGGCAAATGACTCTCAGAAATACATAATGACAAGAGGTCTCAACCTCTGGCATAAATTTTATGATTTTTTCACACATTACACATTGAAAATATCAATGATTTATTTTATGAAGTATTCTACTAGATCATAAGAATCATTGTCTAGTTACAGAGCCATACATTTTTACAGTGAGGATTCATAAAATGCCATGCAATAAAAGTGTGAGACTTTTAACACAGCTTTTTTTCTTTTGAAATGGTCTTTGTGGTCATTTCCCAGTGTATGAACATCATTAATCCTACCTACAATATTTCTGTAATACATGGATTTGAAATATTCTTAAAGATAAAATATGAATTTGCCCTGAAATCCTTCATAAACAGAAATTCAAACACACATTCTAATTTGTATCCATTTTCAAGTCTTTAACTGTGATTCTGTTTCTTTTATCAAAGAAAACAAAAAGCAACTCTAAAAGGCTATGGTGGACAGTTATAAAAGAGATATACACTGACTTCTTCCAGCTTTCACATTGCTTCAGATAATTTCCAAGATATTTTGAAAGCTGACATTATGAAGTAATCAGTTTTTAACATAGGATTTCTATGGGTAATCATTGCCTTTGTCACCTCTATATATAGGAAATAATTTCTTACCTATTTAGATGTTATAATTATTTTATAAAGTCTGGGTGAAGTGTCCAAAGCTTGATTATGTTTCATTTTCTTACACCTGTGCCAACTTTCATTGAACATTGCAGCTAGAAAATGCTAATCAGCTTAGATGCTAAAGCTAATGGGCTCCTACTATTTAGATTCACTCAAGTGTCTTTACAAGTGACAAGGACGTTCAAATATGGTTTGGGTCAACTAGAATAATTCTAATGTTTTACAATTTTGCTTTTCCATGAAAGCCACGTATTTTGTCTAGTCTGCATAATGTCAATCATCTATACATAGGTAATATGAATATCTAGTATACAGAGGTTTTACATAATAATACTAAATAACTAGCTATTACCAATTCTACAAGAACTTTCCATATTTAAGACACAGTTCATTTTATACTTTGTTTCATGTGTTTCTTTTAAATTAGAACAAATGTTAATAGCAGTAATTTTCATTAACTCATTCTAGAGTAATGAGGATTGAAAGATTTTTTTTATGATCTGTATTCTGATTTGATTCAAACTGTTATGATATACTTTGCAAAGCCCAAGATCCCCTTTACATTAGTAAGTATGATGGTTACTCACTAAAGGGTTAGTTTTTGCATATTGAAAACCACATAATGACATGGGTTGTTTAAGAAACAAGAAGAAAATCAATGTGTTAATTAAGCTTTGGAACTGATAGTGCCCAAACATTAAAGCAAGTGCTGTTGGCATCAAAAAATAAAATCAAATAAAACCCTATTGAAGTTCTCTTTTACACAGCATGATACACAACTTTGAGAAATATGACCCCAAAAGGTAATAGAATTTACAAAGATGAAGAGTTTTGATGTATTTAAATAAATTAATGGAAGCCACAGGCCTTCCTATGATATGTCTCTTATTGCCTTTATCAGAGATAAAGTCAAGGATTAGCTGATCCTTGTGACTATCCCAGGAAGTACTGTTTCAAATATCAGGTATACAACTTTAGGGTATATATCAAGGATTCACATAAAGAAAGAGGTATACACATTCTTTTACTCAACAGATATTTATTTGGCATCTAACATATACTGTACTGAAAATTATGAATAGTAAATAATGGGAGAAATTGATAGTAAGTGAATAGGTATGTGAAAGAAATAAGTAGATATGGTGTGCGATTATGACGAAAAAGAAGAAAATGTGCCTGTAAAGTGCGGAATATACCAGTGTTCAACACTGACAGATTCAGGTCATTCATCAGTCTTTTCTCAGTTCATCACATTCTCTTTTTCTGACATTTTTTTCTATTTCTTCTTTATTTGGATTGCAAATCAAGACACATGGATCATGGCCATCTTATCTTAGGTGAGTGACTCATTCAAACTCTGCTTGCCATCAGCTGGTATGTGTAGTATGATCCTCATAAGCCACTTAGTAAATTTGAAGACATTAATATTACTAGAGATTTTCATTTATTGCTCATAAAGGATATAGAAACAAAGCAACGTAGGTCCTTCTCTGAATAATAGGCAGAATTTCAAGGTCAGATACTGTTTCTTTTTACTGATAATGAGAGGGTGGTCTTGTAGTAAGGTAAAGAGAACAGCCATTGGTAAAAAGTGGTATAGACAGTCAACAGCACTATACAAGATATTGTAAACAATTTAGCTTTACAAACTGTATCTTGTAGAGTAAGAGAGGAAGAAAATGTGCCAAGGGAAATGAAAACATAGGAAAATGGATAGCAGAATAAGGACTAGACTTCAATTTGATTCTTTTCTATAGAGTTATCTTCAGTATACTTTATAAAATATTTTTATGATGACATTTTACCATGAAATGTATGCTCAGCTTTTTCTTTACAGGAAATGCTGAAAGAACCCTTTTATAAATACATTTCCTTTCTTTTCTATATTGCCTGTGGACAGTTTACACAGATTTGAAGAAATCTGTGTGAGTAAAGCATACCCTAATATTGTATACCATCAAAGTGTAAATCTGGACCTTTTTTTTTTTTTGGTATTGGAGATTGAACTCAGGGGCACTCGACCACAGAGCCACATCCCAAGCCCTATTTTGTGTTTTATGTAGAGACAGGATCTCACTGAGTTGCTTAGCGCCTCGCCGTTGCTGAGGCTGGCTTTGAACTCGCGATTTTCCTGTCTCAGCCTCCCTAAGTGCTGGGATTACAGGCTTGAGCCACCGAACCTGGCTTAAATCTGGACCTTTTTATAGTACATAATTAAGATATACAATTTGATTTTTTGACATAAATACTGAAATAGTTACTATAGTCAAGTAAATTAACATGCTGTCATCTTGTATAGTTACCCTTTTTCAATTATTTATTTTTTTTTTGGTAAAAGTATCTAAAATTGACCTTCATTTCAGGCGGCACAGTGGCATGTCTTGATAAGGAGAAAAGATAAGGACACTGTCAAACTGATCTAGTAGGTGAGCTACAGTATATCCTCATGTGGGAAAGACACTGCTCATCTCCCAGGTGTCCATGGAGAGCGGAGGCAGATGCCATTTTTCCCAACATGCCACAGTGGCTGGACACTGTGAGACCAAACCCTGGCACCCAGACCTATGTAATATGAGCTGGATCTGGAAAACCAGACTGGGTAGAGGCCTGCCATGCAGTTCAAAGTGTGACTAGAAAACCAGGAGAATTTCAGGGGCAGAGATTGTTTAGCCCAGGAAAATATAGGACATTCAGACCTCAGAGATCCCTGGTCCTTATCACCCTTTGAGTCTGGTGGTTATCTCATACTAGACAAAGGCACCAAAAACATATATTGGTGAAAAGATAATCTCTTCAACAAATGGTGCTAGGAAAACTAGAAATCTATTTGCGGCAAAATGAAATTAAATCCCTATCTCTCACCCTGCACAAAACTCAACTCAAAGTAGATCAAGGACCTAGGAATTAGATCAGAAACCCTGCACCTTCTAGAAGAAAATCTAGGGCCAACACTCCAGCATTTCAGCTCAGAAGCCAACCTCCTCAATAAGAATCCTAAAGCACTAGAAGTCAAAATAAAAAATCAATAAATGGGAGAGCATCAAATTAAAACCCTCTTCACAGCAAAGGAAACAATGTGAAGAGACAGCCTGCAGAATGGGGGAAAGTCTTTGCCACCTGCAGGATACAAAAAGAACTCACAAAACTTAACACCAGAAAACCCCACAAATAACCCAATCAACCAATGGACAAAGGAACTAAATAGATACTTCTTAAAAGAAGAAATATGGAAGGTCAACAAATATATGAAAAAAATGTTCAACACCTCTAGTATTTAGAGAAATACAAATTAAAACTACACTGAGATTTCATCTCACTCTAGTTATAATGGCAATTATAAACAATACAAGTAATAAAAAAATGTTCACGAGGATGTGGAGAAAAGGGTACACTCATACATTGATGGTGGAACTGCATATTAGTACAATGTCTCTGGAAAGCAGTGTAGAAATTCCTCAAAACACCAGGAATGGAACTACCATATGACCCAGCTATCTCACTCCTCAGTATATATCCAAAGGATTTAAAATCAGTATGCTACAGTAATACAGTCACATCAATGTTTACTGCAGCACAATTCACAATAGTGAAAGTATGTAGCCAACCTAGGTTCCCTTCAATAGATGGATGGATAAAGACAATGTGGTGTGTATACACAATGGAGTACTACTCAACCATAAAGGTTGTGTATTTCTAGTCCATTTTCTATAAGAGTTGCTATAAGAGTATCCTTTTTCAGAAGAGGTAACTGGGCATTGAACTCAGGGGCACTGGCCCACTGAGCCACATCCCCAGCCCTATTTTGTGTTTTATGTAGAGACAGGGTCTCACTGAGTTGCTTAGCACCATGCTTTTGCTGAGGCTGGCTTTGAACTCACGGTCCTCCTGCTTCAGCCTCCCAAGGCGCATGTGCCAGGCATGCACCACTGCACCTGGCTCACAATCCTTGATATCGGGTGATTTATAAAGGAAAGGGATTTATTTGAGATCATAATTCTGAAGGTTGGAACATTCAAGATTGAGTAGCCATTTCTAATCAGGGTTTTGTGTTGCTTCAATCATGGCAGAAAGCTGAAGGGCAATTAGGCACATGCAGGAGAAAAGAGGTCAAAATTCTCAATATAGCTAACCTATTCTGAAGAGAAAAGAGTTCATCTATTCATGAGTGCTCTGTCCCCATGACCTAGAAACCCCCCACTAGTATACACCTCCTAATACTGCCACATTGAGAAATTAAGATTTCAACACATGAATTTGGGAGGATATAATCAAGCCATAGCAGTATATACCTTCATTATTGTAAACTACCCCTCCGCCTTCATGCTCAATGCTAATAAATGTTATATCACTTAATTTCTATATGATCAATGGAAGATAATTATTTATATATGCTCCCTTTTTTCATGTGAAAGTTTTAGTTTCAAGATTAATGATTTTCCCATGGTCACACAGTGAGGAGAGGCCATGATTTAGGTAAACACGTGACTCTAATGCCCATTTATATCTCTCATCTCCACAAGTCTGAGTCATTTCTTTTCTTTTCCTATCTATTCATTCTCTGCACAACCATCAGGAGATTTAAAACAACAATTTGACCATGTCTTTCCCTTTCCTAAAAAACATCCTTCAATAGTTCCCCTTTTGTCAATAGTCTTATTCTTAGGATGAGACACAAGGCCCTTCCCACTTTTACTCAAAGCTATGACACATATCACACTATAATATTCTAGCTGCACAGAATAATTACATTTTCTGTTGCTATGTTCTTTCTTACCATGCTGTTTCTGTGTTATTCCTTCATCTTGGAACATCATAATTTCCATCTCAGGAGACAAATTTAATTTTTTTTGAACTCCACTCAGGTGTCTGCAAACTTCTTAGTTTTTAAAAAATTATTTTATTTTTATTTTTTCTAATTAGATATATATGATACCAGAATGCATTTTGATTCATTGTACACATTGGAGCACAAATTTTCATTTCTCTAGTTGTACACGATGTAGAGTTGCACCATCCATGCAAACATACATGTACATAGGGTAACAATGTCTGTCTCATTCCACCATCTTTCCCACCCCCATAACCCCCTCCCCTCCCCTCACTCCCCTCTGCTTAATTCAATGTACCACAATTCTTCCCTTGATCCACACTTATGGATCAGCATCTAATAGGAGAAAAAACATTTGGACTTTGATTTTTTGGGACTGGCTTATTTCGATTAGCATGATATTCTCCAACTCCATCCATTTACCTGCAAATGTCATAATTTATTCTCTTTTATTGCTGAGTAATATTCCATTATGTACCACAGTTTCTTTATCCATTCATCTATTGAAGTGCATCTAGGTTGTTTCCACAGTTTGGCTATTGTGAATTAAGATGCTATAAACATTGATATGGCTGCATCACTGCAGTATGCTGATATCCTTTGGGTATAGACCAAGCAGTGGAATAGCTGGGTCAAATGGTGGTTCCATTCCAAGTTTTCTAAGGAATCTCCATACTGCTTTCCAGAGTCGTTGCACCAATTTGCAGTCCCACCAGTAATGTATGAGTATACCTATTCCCCTACATCCTTGCCAACACTTACTGTTGCTTGTATTCTTTTTTTAAAATTTGTTTTTAGTTGTAGATGGACACTACATCTTTATTTACTTTTTTATGTGGTGCTGAGGGTCAAACCCAGTGCCTCACACATGCTAGGCAAGCGCTCTGCGCTGAGCTATAGCCCTAGCCCTGCTTGTATTCTTGATAACTGGCATTCTGAATGGAGTGAGATGAAATCTCAGAGTAGTTTTAATTTTGCATTTCTCTAATTACTAGAGATGTTGAACATTTTTTAATATATTTGTTGATTGTATATCTTCTGAGAAGTGTCTGTTTAGTTCCTTAGCCCATTAATTTATTGAGTTATTTGTTTTTTTTTTTTTTTTTTTTTTTTTTTTTTTTTTTTTTTTTTTTTTTTTTTTTTTTTTTTTTTTTTTTTTTTGGTTTTAAGTTTTTTGAGGTATTTATATATCCTGGAGATTAGTGCTCTATCTGATGTGCATGTGTTAAAGATTTTCTCTCACTCTGTAGGCTCTCTCCTCACATTATTGATTGTTTTCCTTTGCTCAGAAGAAGTTTTTGTAGTTTGAATCCATCCCATTTATTGATTCTTGATTATATTTCTTGTGCTTTAGGAGTCTTGTTAAGGAAATCAGGTCCTAACCTGACATGATGAAGACTTGGGCCTGCTTTTTCTTCTATCAGGTGCAGGGTCTCTGGTATAATTCCTAGGTCCTTGATCCACTTTGAGTTGAGTTTTGTCCATGGTGAGAGATAGAGTTTTAATTTCATTTAGCTGCATATGGATTTCCAGTTTTCCCAGCACTGTTTGTTGAAGAGGGTATCTTTTCTCCAATGTATTTTTTTGGCAGTTTTGCCTAGTATGAGATATGTGTATTTATGTGGGTTTGTCTCTGTGTCTTCTATTCTGTATCATTGATCTACATGTCTATTTTGGTGTCAATACCATGCTGTTTTTGTTATTATAACTTTGTAGTATAGTTTAAGGTCTACTGTTGTGATGCTTCTTGCTTCATTCTTCCTGCTGATGATTGCTTTGATTATTCTGAGACTCTCATTTTTCAAAGTGAATTTCATGATTGCTTTTTCTATTTCCATGAGGAATGTCATTTTAATTGTAATTGCATTAAATCTGTATATCACATTTGGTTATATGGCTGTTTTGACAATATTAATTCTTTCTATCCAAGAACATGAGAGATCTTTCTATCTTCTAAAGTCTTCTTCAATTTCTTTCTTTAGTGTTCTGTAGTTTGCATTGTAGAGGTCTTTCACCTCTTTTGTCAGATTGATTCCCAAGTACTTTATTTATTTATTTTTTTGAGGCTATTGTGAATGAGGTAGTTTTCCTAATTTCTCTTTCAGAGGATTCGTCGCTGATGTAGAGAAATGCATTTGATTTATGGGTAGTGATTTTATATCCTACTACTTTGATGAATTCATTTCTTAATTCTAGAAGTTTTGTGCTACAATTTTTTGGATCCTTTAAATATAGAATCATGTCATTGGCAAATAGTGATAATTTGAGTTCTTCTCTTCCTATTTGCATCCCTTTAATTTCATTTGTCTGTCTAATTGCTTGGGCTAGCATTTCAAGGACTATGTTGAATAGCAGTGGTGAAAGAGGACATCCCTGTCTTGTTCCAGTTTTTAGAGAGAATGCTTTCAATTTTTCTCCATCTAGAATGACATTGGCCTTGGGCTTAGCATAGATAACTTTTACAGTGTTGTGGTATGTTCCTACTCTATCTAGTTTTTCTAGTGTTTTGAATATGAAAGGGTGCTTTATTTTGTCAAATGGTTCTTCTGCATCTATTGAGATGATCATATAATTCTTATCTTTAAGTCTATTGATGTGATGAATTACACTTATTGATTTCCATATGTTGAAGCAACCTTGCATCCCTAGGACGAACCCCACTTGATCATGGAGCGCTATATTTTAATATGTTTTTGTATGCAATTTTCCAGAATTTTATTGAGAATTTCTGTATCTATGTTTATCAGGGATATTGGTTTGAAGTTTCCTTTTCTTGATGTGTCTTAGTCTGGTTTTAATATCAGGGTGGTACTTGCCTCATAGAATGAGTTTGGAAGGGTTCCCTCCTTTTTGATTTCATGGAATAATTTGAGGAACATTGGTATTAATTCTTTATAGATTTTGTAGAACTCTGCTGAGAATCCACCTGGTCCTGGGCTATTCTTGATTCATAGGTTTTTGGTAGAGTCTTCTATTTCATTGCTCAAAATTGATTTGTTTAAGTTGTGTATGTCCTCCTGATTAAGTTTGGGCAGATCATATGTCCCTAGAAATTTATGGATGTCTTTGAGATTATCTATTTTATTCCATATTAATTTTAAAAATAGTTTCAAGTTATATTCTGTATTTCAATAGTGTCTGTCATGATATTTCCTTTTTTGTCATAAATTTTAGTAGTTTGAGTTTTTTCTCTTCTTTTCGTTAGGGTGGTTAAGGGTTTACGTTTTTATTTATTTTTTCAAAGAACCAGCTTTTTGTTTTGTCAATTTTTCAATTGTTTCAATTTTCATTATTTTTAGCCTTGATTTTAATTATTTCCTGTCTTCTAGTACTTTTGGTGTTGATTTGTTCTTCATTTTTAGGGCTTTAGGATGTAATGTTAGTTCATTTATTTGTTGACTTTTTATTCTTTTAATGAATGAGATTAATGCAATGAACTTTTCTCTTAGCACTGCATTCATAGTGTCCCAGAGCTTTTGGTATATCGTATCAATGTTCTCATTTACCTCCAAGAATCTTTTTATCTCCTCTCTGATGTCTTCTGCTATACATTCATCATTCAATAGCATATTATTTAGTCTCCAGGTGTTGGCATAGCTTCTATTTTTTATTTTATCATTGATTTCAAATTTCATTTTATTATGGTCTGATAGAATGCAGGGTAGTATCTCTATTTTTATGTATTTGATAAGACTTGTTTTGTGGCATAACATATGGTCTATTTTAGAGAAGGATCCTGATGCTGCTGAGAAAAAAAATGTAATCACTTGTTGATGGATGAAATATTCTATATATGTCTGTTAAATCTAAATTATCGATTATATTATTGAGTTCTAAAATTTCTTTTAGTTTTTGTTTTGAAGATCTATCCAGTGGTGAGAAAGGTATGGTAAAGTCACCCAGTTTTATTGTGTTGTGGTCTATTTGATTCTTAAAATTGAGAAGGGTTTGTTTAATGTACATAGATGTTCCATTGTTTATGGAATATATATTCATGATTGTTGCGTCTTGTTGATGTATATTTCCCTTGAGCAATATGAAATGGCCTTCTTTATCCCTTCTAACTTTGAAGTCCACTTTATCTGAGGATGGAAACCCTTGCTTGTTTATGTGATCTATGTGAGTAATGTTTTTTCCCATCCTTTCACCTTCCATCTGTGGATGTCTTTTCCTATGAGATGAGTTTCTTGAAGGCAACATATTGTTGGGTCTTTTTTAAAAATCCAGTCTTCCAGTCTATGTCTTTTGATTGATGAGTTTAGGCCATTAACATTCAAGGTTATTATAAAGACATGTTTGTATTCCTGGTCATTTTGGTTTATTTTTGGTTTATAACTTGACTTGGTTTCTCCTTTGTTTGGTTTTTCCTTTAGTGTAGTTCCTCCTTTTGCTGATTTTCATTGTTTTTCATTTCCTCCTCATGGAATATGTTGCTGAGAATGTTCTGTAGTGCAGGCTTTCTCATTGTAAATTTTTTTAGCTTTCATTTCTCATGGAAGGTTTGTATTTTGTTTTCAAATCTGAGGCTTAATTTTGCTGGGTATAAGATTCTTGGTTGGCATCCATTTTCTCTCAGAGCTTGGTATATGTTGTTCCAGGAATTCCTAGCTTTGAGGGTTTGGGTTGAAAAATGTGCAGAGATACAAATTGGTTTCTCCCTATATATAATCTGAAACTATTGTCTTGTAGTTTTTAAAATTCTATCTTTATTCTGTATGTTAGCCATTTTCATTAAAATGTGCCTTGGTCTGGATCTGTTGTAATTGTGTCCATTTGGTGTCCTGTGAGTCTCTTGTATTGGATTTTCAAATTCTTTATTTAGGTTTAGGAAATTTTCTGATATTATTTCATTGAAAAGATTTTGCATTCCTTTGTATCTCTCTACCTTCTTCTATCCTGATATATCTTAATTTTGGTCTTTTCATGTTATTGTTCATGGTTTCTTACCATCTTCACTGTGTGGTCAACTTAATTTTCAAGATTATATATTTTGTCTTCATTGCCTAAGGATCTGTCTTCAAGTGATCTAGTCTGTTGGTGATGCTTTCTACAGAATTTAATTTGGTTTATTCTTTCCTTCATTTCAAGGATTTCTGTTTTTTTTTTTTTTTAGACTCTCTTTCTTGAAGTAACCTTTTGTTACCTGCATTTGTTCTCTTATCTTTTTGTTGAAGTGATCATTTGTTGCCTATATTTGCTCTCTTAAATCATTTACACTTTGCAAATCATTTTAACTATGTACATTCTGAACTCCTCTGACATTTCTTCTACTGTGCTGTCAATTGATTCTTTTATTGTGGCATCTTGGTTTGTTTGGGGCACTTTCTTCACTTTTTTTTTCATGTTGTTCATGTATCTTCCCCTCTAGTAGCGCGGATCTGAGCTATTACACTCTCTACCTTATAAACATGTAGTATCCCTGCAGGTTTCCAATACTTTGCCTTTAAGGGGGAGATAAATATTAACAGTACCTAATGCAAATAATATGCAACCTTAAACCAAATAGCTCCTATTTAGAGAATTATAGTTTTTTAACAATAAACACAAATGATGTGTTTGATTATTATCCATAATATAAACAAAGTTTTCCAAAGGGTCTATAGTTTTTTTTTTAATATTTATTTATTTTTTTAGTTGTAGGTGGACAGAATATCTTCTTTTTTTTTTTTTTTTTTTTTTTTTATGTGGTGCTGAGGATCGAACCCAGTGCCTCACGCGTGCTAGGCAAGCACGCTACCACTGCGCCACAATCCCAGCCATCGGGGTCTATAGTTTTTAATGGTGGACAAAGAGAGAACCCCTGGTGGGGGGGTTAGGATGTGATGTTTATGAGGTAGGAGGTGAGAATATAGAGGTATTAGCTCATAGGAAGAGTAAAAGAGGAATCAAAAGAAGTTGGACCTTGAGAGCTTGCATGGTGGTTCTAGCAGAGGAGCGCAGCTCCTCTTAGACCCTTGACCAAAGAATAGTCCTCCTCTATCGGGGAAGGTTGTCCTCTTTGACCAAGCATGCAGCTTCAGGAGGGATACATGGAGCAGTGAGGGAGGAAGGAGACACTTGCTAGCCAGCCAGATCAGCCAAATCAACCCTAGCAATCAATTGGGTGACAGATGTCACAGCCAGATTGCCCTCATCTCCTCAAAAAAAGTTGGTTTTGGTATAACCAGGCCTGCAAGGAACTTGGTAACAGTGTTCCATGTTGTAGCTATTGGCCCTAGATGGAAGCAGCCAAAACCCTAATTGGTGG
>PVHX01011425.1:0-64345 GCA_004024805.1 Geosciurus inauris | reverse complement strand
TATACTTCTATGGATAAAATAGACTTTAAATCAAAAGCAGTAAAAAGATGTGGCTGGTCATTGTAGTATGCTGTTTTTACGTCCTTTGGGTATAGACCAAGGAGTGGGATAACTGGGTCAAATGGTGATTCTATTTCAGGTTTTCTGAGAAATCTCTATACTGCTTTCCAGATTGGTTGTACCAATCTGCAGTCCCACTAGCAATTTATGAGTGTGCCTTTTCCCCCACATACTCGCCAACACTTACTGTTGCTTATATTCTTGATAACTGCCATTCTGACTGGCGTGAGATGAAATCTTAGAGTAGTTTTGATTTGCATTTCTCTAATTACTAGAGATGTTGAACATTTTTCATATATTTGTTGACTGCTTGTATTCTTTTGAGAAGGGTCTGTTCAGTTCCTTAGCCCATTCATTTATTGGGTTTTTTGGTTTTTTGGTGTAAATATTTTTGAGTTCTTTATATATACTGGAGATCTGACATGCATGTGGCAAAAATCTGTTCCCAAAATATAGGCTTCCTCTTCACCTCATTGATTCTTTTGCTGAGAAGTTTTTAGTTTGAATCCATTCCATTTATTAATTCTTGATTTTATTTCTTGTGCTTTAGGAGTCTTGGTAAGAAAATAGGGGCCTAATCCAACATGATGAAGATTTGGGTCTACTTTTTCTTCCATTAGGTGTAAAGTCTCTGGTCTAATTCCTGACACAGCCACATCAAAATTTATAGCAGCACAATTTCCCATAGCCAAACTATGGAACTAAAGATGACCTTTAATAGATGAATGGATAAAGAAACTTTGGTATATATACACAATGGAATAATACTCAGCAATAAAAGAGAATGAAATTATGGTATTTGCAGGTACATGGAATTAGAGAATATCATACTAAGTGAAATAAGTCAATCTCTAAAAACTAAGAGGTGAATGTTCTCTCTAATAAGTGGATGCTAATCCATAAGGCAGGGGTGGGGTGTGATGAAAAGAGAAACTTTGAATTGTCCAAAGAGGAGGGAAGGGAAGGGAGGGGCCGTGGGGATAGGAGTGACAGTGGGATAATGAAATGGTCATCATTACCCTAGGTACATGTATAATTGCATGAATGATGTGACCCTCCTTTGTGTACAACCAGTAATGTGAAAAATTGAGCTACATTTGTGTACAATAAATTGAAGAGCGTTCTGCTGTCATGTACAACTGATAAGAACAAATAAACAAATAAATACATAAATAAATAACTTTTAAAAGAAGCAGTAAAAAGAGACAAGGAAGGCCATTAAGGAATCAATTCAGGAAGAGGAAACTCTAAATATATATGCCTCCAGTATCTGAGTGTGTTTTTCTGCTTTTCATCATTGTTACTAAAATATCTGACAGGAACAATTTACAGGAGGAAAGTTTACTTTGGGCTTGGGGTTTCAGAAACTGAGGCCATGTCCAGCCAACTTCATTGGTTTAAGCTTAACATAGGGCAGAATAACATGGCATAAAGGAATGGTGGAAGAAAGCTATTCAGCTTGTATTTCTGTAGTGTCATTTGCAATGTCTCTTTTTTTATTATGCAAAATATCTCAGAATATTGGAATCAGCAAGAATATTTTTTACAAGAATGTAGAAGCACAGGAAACAAAAACATAAGATAAACAAAATTACATCAAACTGAAATGCTTCTGCACAAGAAAGCAAACTATCAACAGAGTGAAAAGACAACTTCCTGAATGACAAAATAATTGCTAAACATACATATGTCAAGAGGTTAATATACAGAATATATAAATAATTACAAAAAGACAGCAGAAAAAAATGGAAAAAAGAAAAATAATTAAAACAGAATATCCAACTAAAGGGGGGGGCAATACATGTAAATAAATATTTCTCAAATGAAGACACAAATTGTCAATAAGTATATGAAAAAATGTTCAAACTCACTAATCACAAATAATAGTCATCATTACCAATCACTAGGAAAATGCAAATCAAAACCACAATGAAATATCACCTTACTCCAGTAAAAATTATCAAAAAGACTAAAGGTAAGTGCTGATGAGGATGTGGTGAAAAGGAACACTTACACACCGTTAATAGGAAGGAAAAGTTGTACAGCCACCAAAGAAAATAATATGCAGGTTCCTCAACAAACTAATAATAAAACTATGATATGATTCAGCAATCATACTACTGTGTGTATTGCAAAGGACATGAAATCAGTATGTGGAAGAGACACTTGAATTCTGATGTTTATTGAAGCAATATTCACAATAGCCAAGGAAACGGTACAAACTGAGTGTCCATCAATTTATGAATGAAGAGAGTGTCCTACATATATACAATTGTATAAAACTCAGCCATAAAACCTGAAATTCTGTCATTTGTCACCACAGGGATGATATGAGAAATAATTATGTTAAATGAGATAAACCAGGCACAGAAAGACAAATATCACGTGATCTTACTCATATATGGAATCTAGAAGTTTTGACCTCATATAGATTGAGAATGGAATGGTGGGTACATGAGGCTAGGAACAATGGGAGTGGCAGGCAGAAGAGATGGGGAGAAGTTGATCAGTGAGTACTAAGTTACAGCTAAATAGTAAATTCTCATTTGCTATTGAGAAGTAGGATGACTGTAGATAACAATTTTGTACTGCATAAAATAATAAACTACAAGAAAGATTTTTTATTGTTTTGCCTAAGAAATGATTGGTGTTTGAGAAGACTGACATACTTAACCTTATTTAAATGTTACAAAATATCTATATATCCCAAAACATTACATCATAAATATGTTCAATTTTTATGTTTTCATGCATCAATTTAAAAAAATTAAAATAAATTTAAATATATATATGTACACTTATACATACACACACATACACATATATATATATTTGGGAGTACTGAGGGTTGAACTCAGAGGCACTTGACCACTGAGCCATATCCCCAGCTCTATTTTGTATTTTATTTAGAGACAGGGTCTCACTAAGTTGCTTATTGCCTCACTTTGAACTAGAGATTCTTCTGCCTCAGCCTTCTGAGCCACTGGGACTACAGGCATGTGCCACCATCCCCAGTAAATTTATGTTTTTTTTTAATTACTACTGGAATTTGAGTTGGCATGGGGAAGATCTCTTATTCTCTGATTAGAGAAAATTTCACATATATTCCCTTGTGTAGGTTTTATTTTTTTTGCTTAGCATATTTACATAGTCCATGTAAAGAGGATAAATTTGGAATTAAATTTATTATATATGTGAGAATGAGCTCAATACTTTATTTTCCCAATAATGTTTTATAAAATATCATTCTTTGCTGATTAGGAGGATCTGTGTGCAATGGGTGATTTCCATTAGTCTTTTAGTTGACTTACTAGACAAATTTTTGTGCTTCTTTTTCAGGGTTTTCTGGATAATCTCACTTCTTTGTCTTATAAGTAAATTTTTTAACCAACTTGTCTAGCTCAGGTTGGAGACAGGAACTTGACACTATTTTAGTGAAAATTTTTAAAAATTTATAAATTAATTTAGGATTAACTGTGTTTTTTGGTGTGGTGAGGTTGAAAGTTCCTATACATATGAATTATATATTTTTTCAAATTTAGGTATATTTTGTATAATTTAGAAATATACTTTGTAGTTATCTGTAAAGTTTCTTGATATTAATAACCTTAGGTATAAGAATATTTTATTTTTGATATCATAAGCAATTTCTCTCTCAATATTTCCTCTTATTGTTTGTTTATCAATGTTATTTGTTTTTAGTATGTGGCTTGTAAAACCATCCTTATTGTCTTTTTATTTATTTTTTTTCTGTACATGATTTTGAAGAAGATCCCCAGATGCAGATTTGGATTACACACAAAAAGAGAGTATATTTTTCTTTCCAATTCCAGTCATTCTCATTTTATTATTTGAAACATTTAAACCAGCCCAACCTTTGCCCTTGGGGAGGATACATATATCTAATTATTATATTTACTATCCTAGCCAGTAAACATATCTTTCTTCTATTCTATAGGATGACATTATATCTATCTTCCAAACTCTTTATTACATAAATACATGTGAGAATATATTCTAGAACAAATGTCACAAGTGTCAAAGACACTTTGAAAGACCAAAGAAAATAAAGGCATTTTCAAGATGCAATTAAGGTCCTTTATCAGTTTACTTTAAACTAATCCAAAGGGAGCCTGTCCTAGGGGATTTGATCTAATTGGATTAGTCATTTAAAGAAGTTTTGAAGATCATTGACCACAGAAAAGTAGAGACTAAACGCAGCAGAGATATTCTCCTTTGGGCCATAAAGAAGCTATCAACCCTGTTGGGGGCTGTCAATAAAGAGAGAGAGGAAATTGGAACTAAGAAACTCAGTCCTACAACTGCAAGCTATTGAGTAATGCCAACAACCCTGTAATCCTGAGAGAGAACCTAGACCTTAGGTAAGACATATTGAGAGCTGATTTGCAAGATCCAAAGCAGAATAACTAGTTTAAGAAAAAATATGATTACTTGTTGATATAAGAAGGTATTGGAAATGTCCCTTGACTTCTATTTTTTTGTGTGTGTGTGGTTGCATTTTCATTTGTCTGATAAATCTTCTGATAAATATTTAAAGTTTAGTTTATGGTTGATAAATCCCTGAGGTCTTTATATATTGAAAAAGCTTTTATTTTACCTTGCCATTTGAAAGCTCATTTAGTCATTGATACTTAGAGTTCAAAGTTATTAATGATGGGGAAAAGGTAGGATCATTTCTTCTGTTCCTTTTTTTCATGAATATGTTTCAAGCACTTTGAGCCAGGATTGAAAAATTGTATTTGCATCATTGCATTTGATTAATAAGTAACTATTTTGACATTGCTTTCCACGAGCTACTGTTATGAATTAACATACTATGGATAACTTCCACCTGATGTCTTTGAATGTTTTCCACTTATGCAAGTATGCATGCATGTATTTGTTCATTTTTTATTATGGTTTTGCTTGTTTGCTTGTTTTTTTAAAAATGTTAACAGTTATGTGCCTAGGTCTTTATAATCATGCTGTTCAGAACTTAGAAGGTATATATAATCTATATGTGAGTATATTTTTCTTTTTCTCTGGAAATTGATTTGTTATTCTCTAGCTACTTTTATGTTGGTTTTGTTTTGTTTTGGGTACCAGGGATTGAACGCAGGAGTATTTTACCACTGAGCCACATTCACAGCCATCCCAGCCCTTTGAATTTTTTATTTCTAGACAGAGTCTTGCTAAGTTCCTTAGGGCCTTGCTAAGTTGTTGAGACTGGCCTTGAACTTGCAATCTTCCTTCTTCAGCTTTGTTGCAGAGATTATAGGCCTGTGCCATTATACACTGCATAATTTTTTTTCTTAATATTCTCATTGTAGCTCACCTTTATGTCTTCTATTTGGATTTCTTATTTTCAATTACTTTCAAGCATGTCTACTTCTTTTTAAGGAAAAAAATTCAGTTCAGTTTTCAAACTATTTCAAATGTATTTATTCTCTATTCAATCCATTTATTTAGTTTTATTAGTAAATTTTTAGATACAGTTCAAGGAACTCTAATGGTCTCATTTCATTATTGAGCTGAACTATTTTAATTTTTAAAATGAGATGCTACTATATTCATATAAAAGTAGGATCAGAAGAAATGATCCTACTTTTCCCCTATCATTAATCACTATTAATTCAACAATTATATACCAATCATCTACCATATTTCAGATTTTCTAGACCTTTAATTTATTGAATGGCATTAGGAAAAATCATAGTTATTTGAATTATGCAGCTTAATTCTAGTAAGGGGAGATTTTTAAAACAAATTATCTTTGTGTGTGTGTGTGTGTGTGTGTGTGTGTGTGTGCGCGCGTGCGCGTATCATGTCATACTAATGAAAAAATGAACAGATAAAGGTGATAGGGAGTACAATGGGCAGTAGTGGGCAGTATTTCATATGAAATGATCAGAAAAGTCTCATTATGCTACTAGAAGAGTGAATCATTAAGTCAAGCAAAAACTAGAGGAGTAGCCAGGCAAGGTGGCGCATGCCTGTAATCCCAGCACTTTGGGAGGATGAGACTGGAGAATCGCTAGTTCAAATCCAGCCTCAGCAACGGCGAAGCACTAAAGCAACTCAGTGAGACCCTGTCTCTACATAAAACACAAAATAGGGTTGGGAATGTGACTAAGTAGTCGAGTATTCCTGAGTTCAATCCCCAGCACCAAAAGAAGAAAAAAAAAAAACCTCGAGGAGTGATGAGGAGGGATGAGCAACATGTGTTAAGGTTTTTAAAGTATGCGTAAGTATGAGTGTTTACAAAACCCACTTTCATCTTGTACAGGAAATATTATATGCACCTCCTCATTGGTACATCTGTTAGCTATTTCTGAGTAACAATCTACCCTGATGCATAATGGCATAACATATAAACTGTTAGTTATTTTTCATGAGTCTCTATGTTAGCTAGGTTGCTCTCCTGACATGAGGGAGACTGAGCTTATTTGTGTGGACCTATGTGTTTGAGATGAGCTGATGGGTTATCTGGAGGCCTGCTACCCCAGGGTATCATCAACTGGGATCTTCTGTCATGGGTTCGTCATCCTCTTTTGATCTATCCTGGCTAGTTCTCATAGCAGGGGCAGGGTTTGAAGAGTGAGAATGAAAATGTGCTGTCACAATTTTTGTACACAATTCTGATTATCTCATTGGACAAAGAAAGAAGTGTGATTGATTCCAGAGTCAAGTGAAAGCAGGCTTCACATTTATAGAAGAAAGGCATCATCTCCAAAGACCACTTAATTAGGGCCTTTAGAGCATTCAGTCAAACAAATCAATTGAGGTTCACCTTGAGAAGTGGAACTCTTCAGTCATCCACTGGTGGTTCTGGCTTCTATCTCAAAGTGTTTGTCCACCTATGTGTGGATGCTGTTTGTGTACACCATGGTAAAACTCTTAGATCTAGAGAAAGCATGGTACCTTGGAGTATGAATCAATTTTACTCTTCTTGAGGTAAGGTTTGAACTCAACTTTCTTTACATATTCTTCCTGTTTCAGAAGAGATAAATTAGCTTGTATTCAACTGACTCTCATGCTGAAAGTAACTATAAATGGTAAAGAAAATAAAGAATTTTGAAATATTGTGAAGAAAAAGAGCAGAGGAAGGATGTGAGCATTTATCATGATTGAGAAAAGTAAAGCATAAAACGAATTATACAAACATCCTATGTTTCTCCCTGAGGGTCATTTTGCCAAATCATTTTGTGTTGTTTAATTGATTAATGGCAAAACAGTAAACACACATTTATAAATCAATTGACCGGGGCCAGTCTCTCTCTCACTATAGTCAGCTAATCAGAAATGGAAGATCCCCCAGATATGTACCTGCTTGATAATTGATGAACAGCATATTCCTACATGACAATTTAAATAACTAACGTCAGCTCAGCCACACTTCTAAAAGTCTACCAAACCACAGATTTGCATATACTGAAACCCATTTTAACATCAATTCTCAGTAATATTTGGAAATAATATGTTTAATAAGAAAAATTATCCTTTAATATAAAAAATGATAATTTCAACTTCTTAAAAAATTCAGATACCAATGCTGGTTTCACTATCCTATGAGAGTCTAAACCAAGAAAACTTAGTCTCAAAGTGATCCACTGGTGTTCTGTTTACTTGGCAGAGGAAAAAATAAGGCTGCATGGAAAAAGCTATCAGTCACTTTGAAATTTTATTATTCACAATATCTGGGGTTCAATTGAAGATTCAGAAGCTTGACTTAAAAGATCAACAGATGATCAAAAGACAGTGAAAACAGACTATAGAAACAGACCCACAAGTGATTCAGATAAGAGTTATCAAATTTACCTTAAAACATTGATAATACAATATTGATAATATGGAAAAATACATAGAACATAGGATAAAATTGGAAAAGGTGGGGATTTCCAACATAGGATTTTATTAAAAAAAAAACATTAAAAGGACAAGAAAGAATGGAACAAAATATAACACCTGAAATTAAGAACTCATTAGATGGAATTACCAGTACTCTGGAATTAACAGAAGATAAAATTATTAAACTAGAAGTCAATGATTTTAGAAAAGCAATTGAAAACATTTTGGAAGTATGTTTAGCTATAATTATTGAAGCTAAGCAAAATAATTTCATTTCCAAATATTTACCAAATATTAACAATAATAACAAAAAATTCCCTCATACATTTAATCAAATTTATTTGCAACTGAAAAAAATTAAAAACAGGTCCAAATATTCATCAATAGTAAATCGAGTGAATAAATTGTCGTAGGTTACAAAGGAATACTACATAGTAAAGAAAAAGATTGAATTACTACTATGTATAGTATTACCAAAAAAAAAAAAAAAATCTCCAAATATTATATGTAAAAACCCAAACACTGTATATAGCAGTGAGCTTTTATTTAATGTTTTTCAAAATGAGGCATAATTAATCTATGGGGGAGATGATTATACTAAAATATATATTTTTAAAAAATGGAAGTCACATGGCTGCTATAAAATTTATCCCCAAAATCTGCTATTAGAGGGTAGAAACACATGACTTTTCATTCTTGTAAAAAAGGGCGAAAAAACAATTTTAAAGAGAAAAAAGGAAGTAAAATAAGGACACCAGCTATAGAAACTTTGGTCCTCATTGTAGTTTTGCTTAGTGTATCACCTCTTTTGACACCTAGGACACAACTAAGTGATGATTTAAACTTCGACTGGAGTATAATATTTTGATTATACAAAATCTATTTTTGAATTTTATTTTATGTGTTTTCATAGTGTCCACAAAGGAATTTGAGTATGGTCTTTTATTCAACGATACTAATTTCTCCTAAATGGTGTTTAAGAACTCTAACAGCAATGATCTGATTCTGAATCACTGAAAAAGATGTGCTATCTCAGGTGGTCATTTCAAAGAAACAGAAAATGAAGCAGGTGTTTCCCATTATCACCCACCTTTGAGGGACAACAGTTACTTCCTTCACTTTTTCAGAGGTTTAAGATGGTAATTAGGTGCTGAGTTAATCTTTAATCATAGACATGCCAGTCTATAGAAAGCATGGATTCACCCTTAACTACCTCTAGCTATGACAGTGGCAAATTGTTTATTTTCTGAAATGACTTATTACACATCTGGCTCTAGTTGATTAACAAAAACCAAAGCTCATTTGAATATGCATGAATAAATTAGAACAATTAGTAGATGAGACTGTAGCATGAAAATGTTTTATGTTTTCTACAAAAACTCTTAAAAAAAAACACATAGTACAAATGACTGTCATCCTAAACTGTCATTAGAATAGTAGGCAACCCAATATACTCATTCTGAATACATGATGAAGATGTTTAATGTTTTACATTTCCAAATTTAAAAATTAAAACCCAGTAAGATTGTACTAGCAATAATGCACATAAAGTACTATAGTATAGCCTGAACAGTGTACTAAAAATTAAGAAAAAGAAATATTTCTTATATATCAGTCCTTTTTATACACAAACAGTACAAAATCAAACAGAAAAACTTTGAAAACAAGGTCTACATTTCTGCCTTTATTTATGATAAAATTTTATACTTAATTATTTTGAAACAAGAGCAATAATATTTTTGGTGTATTTTGGATGTCCAAATGTTCATATTACATGTGTGTGCAGGCATACATTGCACTTTAACAAACAACACATTTGTTAGATGACTGAAAGTTGAAATTATAGATATGAATGAATTGAAATAAAAGCAAATGATTAAAACAACTAGCATGTGCCTATTGGATGAGTCCTCATGAGGGAACGACCATTTGAAATAGAAATTTGGTATTTATACTCCTTAAAAAGCTTGAGTCACATATATATCAACTGGTGATGTTATTCATCTTTACTTGTAAAGAATTTTCCAATGTGTGTGTGTGTGTTGAAATTTCATTTAAAAGTTTATTGCTTTAAAAATATTTAATTTTTTTAGTTATTCATAACTAGAATGTATTTTGGCAAATTACACATGCACAGAGTATAACTTATTCTATTTAGGATCCCACTCTTGTGGTTGTACATGATGCAGAGTTACCCTGGGTGTTTATACAAATACAAGGCCAGGAAAATTATCTTCAATTAATTATACTGTCTTTCCTATTCCCCTCTCTGCTCCCTTCCCTTAGTTTCCCTCTGTCTAATCCAGTGGATTTCTATTATTTCCCTCCCCAACCTCCCTTGTTTTGGGTTAGTATCCACAAATTAGAGAGAACATACAGCCTTTGTTTTTTGGGGATTGGCTTATTTCACTTAGCATGATATTCTCCAACTCCATCCATTTACAAGCACATGCCATTATTTCATTCTTCTTTATGGCTGGGTAATATTGTATATATATATACCACATTTTATTTATCCATTCATTTGTTGAAGGACACCTAGGTTCTTTATAGCAGTTCAACTCATAATAGCTAAACTATGGAAACAACCTAGGTGTCCTTCAATGATGAATGGATAAAAGTGTTTTAGTCTCAATAAATATCGTATTGGCTTATGGTAGATATAGTGCAACCTCAAGCTTATAAAAAACAAGTCTCTCCTCTCTCCATGGCTCTAATTTATAAGTAAAAATTCACATAAGCTCTATATTTACTGAATGTCCAAGAGCCACATATATTAGAAGTCATTTTCAAAGAGAACTTCAGAGGTGATATCCTAGGAATGATCATCTGTCAAGTGCCCTGCTTTCTCAAAATGTGGAAACTGGGCAAGGCCATTATCTACATTCAAAAGTTGTGGACACTAAGATCTATTTCCAGCTGTCATCAAAGGCAAGAACTTATGGTTTTCCAACACAAAAGCTGATGTGAATTCTGCCACTGGATTGCTACCTTACAGTTGCAACCATAAAAACTAGACCACAGCACCCTGACAGTGC
This sequence comes from Geosciurus inauris, assembly GCA_004024805.1. Lineage (NCBI taxonomy): Eukaryota > Metazoa > Chordata > Mammalia > Rodentia > Sciuridae > Geosciurus > Geosciurus inauris. Next base: position 53,399 of record PVHX01011425.1, on the reverse strand, counting down.
CTTGAGAAGGGCTGGTTCTCCTACTGAGCACCACTACTGACCCAGATGCTGCAGTGGCTCACATTCTGACATTGCTTTGAATCCTGGCCCCTGATAACACAAGAGGAGTAGCCAGTACTTAATCAGACAATTCAAAGCTCCTCAAGCGCAACACTTCAAGAACCTCAAATTACTGTGAGCAACCTTGGTTATTATTATTTCCTTTTCCATCATATATCACCTGTTTTAACACTAAGATGTATTAGAAGCTCCTCATGTAAGATTTTAAGAAGTAATAATACAAGCTTAAACATGAAGAAACACATTGTAGAAAAAAATAATGAGTAGTGGACATTTAGTACTGTATCAAATAATAGGAATATTTAAAGCTGTTCTATCCATTGAAATTATAATTTTCATAGTGAAATTGTTTTCCATAAAGGCTCTGTTTTTCAGTCAGTTCACCTTTAAAATGATATGCATGTACCTATGTATATCAATAGGTGTATGCTTATGTTTGCATATCATGTAGTTACCCTTGACTCTTTATAAGCAGAGTTAGTTTCTATTGGGCTAGTCAGATATTTCCAGAGCACCAAGCTAAGAGGAAAAATAAAATAGATTTTTCCAGCCAAGGACTGTTTCATTATTCCAGACGACACTTTGTATTGATCCTCCTCTATTTATTTCTAATTTTGTTGCCACTGATTGAGTTGAGCTCTAAATCTTGTGATGGCTCACATGCTGTTAGGATGCTGCCTTGCTACCAGAAACACAAGGTAGCAATGTTCTCATTTTAAACTCTAATTTGGTCTTATTTGCAGCAAATTAAGGTGCCTGATGTGGCATTGTAGCACCAAAAATGCTTTATTATATGTCTCTCTTTACTCATCCTCACGGAAAAACACAGTGTATGTGGTCAATACAAATATGTGCATTAGATATCCTGAAATGAGAATTGTGAGCCAGATAAACAAACATAGAAATTTCCCCAGTATCTACCAATATATGTAGCAAGTAATGCATGCTTAATATGGTTACATTGCAAAATTTCTTTGCTGGAAACTTGCTAGAAAAGCAAAATGACAGGAAAAGGAACACATATCTGAACAATTCCCTACATATAGATCCAAAATACATTCTGATAAGGATTTGCTTTAAAAATATGTCTCACTAAAGATTATATATATAGTTCATTTACTCACTGAAGGTATTGATTTCTCACATTAACAAGTTTCAGATTACAAAATTAAAATAGTTACATTTATTAAAAGAATAGTTGTATGAGAAAGAAAAGAGTCTACACAGGGGCCCTAATGTGGAATATTGCCATAAGTATTTATAGCTCCATGCTTAAAATATAGTTTCATTGTTTGCTAGGGAAAGGAAAAATAATAGACTTTTTGAATTGTAGAAAATAAAACTAAATATATATTATAAAATGCTGGTTATACAGTTGGTTTTTTGGTGTAAAGTATAAGGACTTGACTGATTTTGATTTATTTCTTTTTAAAAGAGTGAATAATATTTTTATTAACATATATTAATTGTGCATATTATGTGGTTTAATGTGATATTTCTATACAAGCATATAGGATGCATGGATCAAATCCAATTTAACTTTTTCCATCCCTATGCCACACCACAGCCTTCTCAATCTCCAGAAATCACTTTCAGGTTGATGATATTTTTAGCTTCTGCATATAAAGGAAACATGCATGATTGTCTTTCTATATTGGATTTATTACCCTTACCTTAAGGTCCACCAGTGAAGAAAAATAGAATTGGATAAAAACTATAGAAAAGACCAATAAGGTCATGCAAGTTGCAACCTTCCCTCACTGTTTCCTTTCGGATGACTGTCTTTTGTATAGACTTTATCAAATTACAATTTCTTTAAAAACTGAAGCCATGGAGCATAACTGAATCATTTTATATTTTTAAAACTAGCACAATTATTATTGGACTAAATTCACCACCCTTGGTAATACTACAATTAAGAAAAAAATAAAGTCTACTGGATTTTATTTTTAAGAGAGAAAAAAACTAGCAGATGTAAGTTCATTAAAATTACTGTAGCACTTAATAAACTACTCAAGCACATATGGTTATCCTGCACTCATTCTTTAAGAAGAGTGATCAGCACATTTTGCCATTAAAGGTAACACATGACATATGACAGCCAGTCACAGGACCCTTCTTACAGTTCTCATGTGGCCTTAATGATAATCTTTGTTATCACATCATACTATAGTTGTTGGAACTCAAGCCCAGAGAAAGCCACACTCAAATTAATTAGTTTCAGTCTTTCTGTCACCCTTATTTATTTATTTTAATCTCTGAAGCTTGTATCTGCTTCCACCACCATGGTATTTTCTGCAGTTTCCTATTGACTGATTCAGGTTGATCAAAACTAACAGAGAATTTGATCACCATTCATAGCCCCTAGACAAAGACAGAGGTAAAGTATAGAAGTTCAGAAATGTTAGAAACTCAACTACTTAGCTAGTGTCAACATGAGTAAAATGACTTAAAATTTTGATGAAATAAGTGAAAGAAGACATTTTAAATTGAACAGAGTTTTTTTTCACATGTTCTTCATTCCCTGTGCAGTAAATTCAATATATATATATAGAAAAGACCAATAAGGTCATGCAAGTTGCAACCTTCCCTCACTGTTTCCTTTTGGATGACTGTCTTTCGTATATATATACTTTAAAATATGTGATGAAAGAAGGAGTATTATGGGTACATTTATATGTGTCTTATATTTTGAATGAGAAGGCACAATACTCATTTAATAACAAATGTGTTCCTTGATGTTATATTTTAATATAATTGTCTGTGTGACCAAAAATTTAGTCAAAACAGGAAAGTGTTTAATGTAGAAATAAATGAATACTCAAACACAGCTATAATTCTAATATATCCATGAAATGGATGCATAATGTTTTACTCATAACTGAGACAGATGGTTTTTGCCTTTTAAAAATTTCCCAGCACACCTGTGCATTTTCCTAAGTAAACCAAATGCTCTTGTAATTTCTCATTACTAAATATATATGTTAATTAATACTAAATGTTTTTAGTATAGATATACTTCTATTGTAGTAGAAATTATGATCAGCAGAGAACTTGACTTTTTAAAATCTTGACTTGCTTCTATCAATCTTAGAAATATGTATTATATTTTGATAAAAATATGGCATTTATTGCATTGCTTAGATTTATTATCAATTTCAAAATGACTCAATATCTTTAAATATAATGTATTTATTAAATAACATATAACAATATAATTTCCAAATAAATTATCTTCAATTTTTATGTTTGCAGAAAAAATAGGAGAAAATAAAGTTTAAAAGAACGTAGAATCAGTCATATTTTCTGTTAATTGTGCCCAATATGGACTCAGATTACTCCGTGAAAGACATGACAAATTCAAATACCACCCTTCTTTTCTGAGATGTACCAGTAGCCAAAAGGTCATTTATAATTATTAAAGTAAAACAAACAAACCAACAAACAAGAACAGAAAGAAAGAAAGAAATATGGCTTTTAAAGTATAGTTTTCATGAAAAATACATAGACTTAGCTGTGTTTACAATTAGAGAGCTAGGTGAATACCAAATTACATGGTGAGAATTTCCTAACAAACTCAAATATTCAAAATACAAAAATAAAATATTAATTTACATCAAGCAGACTCTCAAAAAATAGAACAGCTATAAGATCTATTTATGGGCAGACCCTGGAGAGCACTGTAAGTAGAAATGAGAATGAACAGAGCTTTGTTGGAAAGCTATCTTGTGAATATATGACTCCTGGCTATATTCCACAGAAATAGGTGCAAGTTAAAGTTTCTAGGATGTGTTTTGTCCTTTGAATATAGGACTGTGAATTGGAATAAAGTGCATGCCCATCAATAGAAAAAATGCTTTTGAAATTATGGTATACCCGTGTCCACATAGTCTAATGTGGTTGTTGACAATATATTAAGAGTGAGAAAGATTAGACACATTCATGGCTCATAGTCTTAATGTATTCTGTCATAACAAGAATTAAGGCTATATTTGCAGAAGAAATTTGAGGATAGAGTTCTACCAGAACTTTTATGAGCAACAGATGAGGACACCAACTGAGGGCATGAATGAGGATCACAGAGCCATCCTGAGTGTCCAGCTAAATTTGGAAACCGCACCTGCACAATCATGTGCCTTTCTCTTACCTACAGCCTGCAGCCATCTGGGAGTAGGAGCAGAGAGACAGATGGTGAAAAGGATCAAATGGGGAGTGTATAGGAAAACTGCAGCATGAAGTTCAAGGAGTGAAGAGAGCTGGCATGCTTATGACAAAAGAGGGACTAGGGGAGATATACCATTGTCAAGAAAGATGGAAAGGTATGGCCCAAAGAACATAGGAGGGAGTAGAAAGAAGGTAAGTTTGAAAAATATGTTAAAAAGGTAGGGGCGATAAAGTAGACCTATATTACTCAATTGAGAATATAAGATCTTGTTAGGTAAGAAAACACAAATCCAGCATGTAATCTGATATGCCTAGGTTGATGATAATTACACAGACATGAATAAATATATTAAAAATACATTCCATCATTGAATAAAACTAGTAATATCGGTAGGAAAAAAGCAAACAGGAAAAGGGGAAAGAAAAACAAAAAAGGTACAGTGTACATTTAAAACATCATCACCTAACCACACTTATAGATGTTTAGAAACATACACACATAAATTGTTAATTTTATATTATCCAAAATTTTAAAATACAATATCATTTTTTTTCTATTGTAACATGAAAAATATGGCACTAATTTTTTAACTAAACTACTATCTCATGTATGAAAGGGAGGCTGTTTGTACAGCTGGAAAATACAGAAAAATGACAAATGCAGTTTTGTAACAAAACAAAGAAATAAATGTAATAATGAATTAATCTATGAATCAGAATGAATGCCAGCACATGCATAAAATTGGAAACTATAATTATTTAAAAGCATATTATTTTCCTGACATTTAATTTATTCATTAAATTTTTATTGAGATTCTATAGTGTTTCATGCACCATGTTCAGAATATATGATACAGCTGTGAACTGGAGAGGTGTGATCCCTGTCTTTAAGGTTAGTATATAGATGGGAAATAGAAATAGAAGGGAACAAATAACCAATATAGTCACATGTGCAAAGGAAGGAAATGTGATTGCTAGGCTAGATAGCAAGTGCGCAAGGTATATTATATAGGTCAATCAGAAAAAAATCCTATCTAGGCCTGCAGTCTGCAGCTACCTTAAGAACAAAAGAAAGTGTTCCATGCATTAAATTCATGAGCTGTGATGATCATTTGTATGAGTTGAACTGGGGAGACCACAGTCCACAGTTATTCAAATGCTTATCTAGTATTTTCTGTGATGTTATTTTGCAGATGTTATTAATGTCTATAATCAGTTGATTTTAAGTAAAAGATTAAGTGAGCCTGATCTAATCAAATGAAAGAATTTTAAGAGCTAAACTGAGGAGGGTTGCCCTAAGAAATTTCACCTATGCCCTGTAGCTCCAACAAATATTCAAGAGTTTCCAGCATTCTCCTTCTAAATACTGCCCTGTAGATTTCACATTTGCATTGCCAACATTGTCAAGGAAGTGAATCTCTTGTAATACATCCCTTAATGTCTCTCACCCAACTGTTCTGTTTCTCTGATGAACCCAGCACAAAAATATGAAGGCCTTGATGTTAAAAATGAGCATAGTGTGTTCAAGGAACTGAAACAAGTGTATGGTTGGAGGGCAGTGGGAAAATGAAGTGGGTGAGTAGAGCCCTAAGCATCAAAATATTGAATCTATATGATGCTTTTAGAGATGTATACTATGTCTATTATAAAGAAACTAAAATTTTTGAAGTTATGAAATGTTGCCTAAATTTAATGCTAGATAAAGGCTGTTGATCTGGGATTTGACGCACAAATTTATCCAGCTGCACAGCTCATGATTTTTCATTTGTGCTTTGCTACTTTCTCTTTGTATGTAAGGAAAATAATATTACAATGACAGACTAAAATACGACCACTGTGATTGGTTCATAAACCTAACCTAAGATTAGGTTTCAAGACTACATCATCCCTCCACTTATCCCTTTATTGGTTATTTGTTACCTGACTATCTCATTCCTGCTGTTTTTCGTATTTCTCATTTATCATACCCTTTCTAAGTACATTACAAACTTACAGTCTTCTTATGTGACCTCAGCATCATTTTTCCTTGATTTCAAGGAACTTCATTTTTTCTTGACTCTTTGAACTCCAATGAAGCTTTGAATCTGTTCTACTTAAACTTCGACTTTGCCAAGACAATTTACCTTTAAAATCTTGTCATCTCACTCAGGGCATAATCTTTCTAGGTCTTTCACTGCATAACTCAGTCTCATCAAATGTCAAGTTCATTATACATTTGTGGTTAACTAATTGGTCTTTCAGTGTAGCAAAGAAATATATGTCCCTTCTTAGCTTTCTCTCTTTACTATTGTAGTTTAGAGCTAGACTTTCCCAAGTTCTTTAAATTTTATATCCAATTTATTCCTCACTTCAGTAAATGACTTTGACATTTTTGCATACAAACTCCATTAACTGATGAACATGAACACATACCATTTTCTTTTTCTATCTAAACACAATGGATAAAATGTCCCTAATCCTCTAAAACATAATTATTCCATACATGATTTGGGAGTATTTGAACACTAAGTATGAATAAGTTAGTATCCCTTCACCTTATATCTTTAGCTATTTCTTTACCCTGTACTTTTTTTCTAATGTTATATAATATACTCTGTATTTTTTCCAAATATTATAATATACTCCATTCTCTTGAAAATTGACCTGAGAAAAACTTTTTTCATTCCATTCCATATTCTACTCCAGCAAACATTCATGCTTACTTTAAAATACATAGTTAAAACTTGAAAAATAAATTATCTGCTAAAGAAATCAATATTTTTCAATCCTTATCCTGTCTCCTTTTTCTATATATGAACTTTAATTCATTCTTTATCCAACACTAACAAATAACATTGTCTCCATTGTATAAATGTAGAAACAGAAACATATAGAAGTTAAGTGAGTTTTACAAGGTTACTTGACTAACAAGTAATTCAATTAAACATAATTTTAACTTTACATATAATTCTTTCTTCAACTGGATTATTATTTCATTTTTGTTCTAATGCTTTATATCCACGAATAACTCATTTGTTTCTTTGTAAAGTACATTTCTTCACAAAACTTGGTGATGTGGGACTCTGCTTTATGGATAATAGGAAACTGGACACTTTTGTTTTTGGCATCCGTGCATGTGCCTCATGCACGTAAAAGGCCCATAGTACACCAGCAGTTTATGTTTCATGTGACTGTCAGTTAGGAACACAGTGCTCACTGACTTAGTCAGACTCAATGGACTTTTTAAAAAAATTTTATTTATTCTACTTAGGTATACATAATAGCAGAATGCATTTTGATTCATTATACACAGATGGAGCATAACTTTTCATTTCTCTGGTTGTATGTGATATAGAATGATACCACATATGCAGTCATACCTGAAGCTAGGGCAAGTATATCCATCTCATTCCACGATCTTTCCCCATGCCCCTTCCCCCTCCCTCCCCTTTGACCAAAGTTCCTCCATTCTTCCTGTGTCCCATCCCCCACTATGGATTAGCATTCAATTATCAGAATATTTGGCCTTTGATTTTTTGGGGATTGGCTTACTTTCCTTAGCATGATATTCTCAAACTCCATCCATTTACCTGAAATTCCTTAATTTAATTCTTTTATTGATGAGTAGTATTCCATTGTGTATACATACCACAGTTTCTTTATCCATTCAGCTATTGAAGGGCATCTAGGTTGCTTCACAGTTTAGCTATTGTGAATTGAGCTGCTATAAACATTGAAGTGGCTGTGTCACTTTAGTATGCTGTTTTTAAGTGTTTAGGGTATAGACCGAGGAGTGGGATGGCTGGGTCAAATGGTAGTTCCATTTAGAGTTTTCTAAGGAATCTCCATACTGCTTTCCAGATTGGTTGTACCAATTTGCAGTCCCACCAGCAATATATGAGTGTGCCTTTCCCCCCACATTCTCGCCAACAATTACTGTTGTTTGTATTCTTGATAATTGACATTCTGACTGGCATGAGATAAAATCTTAGAGTAGTTTTGATTTGCATTTCTCTAATTTATAGAGATGTTGAACATTTTTTCAGATGTCTGTTGATCTTCCTCTGAGAAGTGTCTGTTCAGCTCTTTAGCCCATTTATTGATTGGGTTATTTCTGGGGGTTTTTTTGTTTTGTTTTGTTTTTTTTGGTGTTAAGTTTTTTAAGTTATCCTGGAGATCAGTGCTCTATCTGATGTGCTTATGACAAAAATTTGCTCCCACAATGTAGGCTCTCTGTTCACTTCATTGATTGTTTCTTTTGCTGAGAAGAAGCTTTTTAGTTTTATAAATGGGATAAATCCATCCCATTTATTTATTCCTGGTTTTACTTCTTTCACTATAGCAGTCTTGTTAATGAAGTAAGGTCCTAAGCCAACATGATGAAGATTTGGGCCTACTTTTTCTTCTATTAGCAGTGGTGAAAGAGGGCATCCCTGTCTTGTTCCCATTTTTAGAAGGAACGCTTCCAATTTTTCTCCATTAAAATGATGTTGGCCTTGGGTTTAGCATAGATAGCTTTTACAAACTTGAGGTATGTTCCTACTATCCCTAGTTTTTCTAGTGTTTTGAATATAAAAGGGTACTGTATTTTGTCAAAAGCTTTCTCTTCATCAATGGATAAAATCATATGATTCTTATATTTAAGTCTATTGATATGATGAATAATGTTACTTCATTTCCGTATGTTGAAACAACTTTGCATCCCTGGAATGAACCCCACTTGATCATGGTGCACTATTTTTTTAATATGTTTTTGTATTAAATTTGTCAAAATTTTATTGAGAATCTTTAAATCTATGTTCATAAGAGATGTTGGTCTGAAATTTTCTTTCTTTGATATATCTCTCATACTCGACTCATAGAATGAGTTTGGAAGGGTTCCTTCCTTTTGTATTTTGTAAAATAGTTTGAGTAATATTGGTATTTATTCTTCTTTGTAGGTCTTTCTTTCCTTAGAAAACTCTAAATGGAACTACCATTTGACCCAGCCATCCCACTCCTTGGTCTATACCCTAAACACTTAAAAACAGCATACTACAGTGACATAGCCACTTTTTGGTTTTGGTTTTGGTATCAGGGTGATACTCGACTCATAGAATGAGTTTGGAAGAGTTCCTTCCTTTTGTATTTTGTAAAATAGTTTGAGTAGTATTGGTATTAATTCTTCTTTGTAGGTCTTATAGAATGTGGCTGAGAATCCATCTGGACCTGGGCTTTTTTTGGTTGGTAGTCTTTTGATGGCATCTTCTATTTCCTTGCTTGAAATTGGTCTGTTTAAGTTGTGTATGACCTCTTGGTTCAGTTTGAGTAGGTCATAAGCCTCTAGAAATTTGTCAGTGTCTTCAAGGTTTTTTATTTTATTGGAGGATAAATTTTCAAAATAGTTTCTAATTATTCTTTGTATTTCAGAATACAGTAGTGTCTGTCATGATATTTCCTTTTTCATCATGAATTTTAGTAATTTGCGTTTTCTCTCTCCTTCTTTTTGTTAGGGTGGCTAAGGGTTTGTCAATTTTGTTTATTTTTTCAAAGAACCAGCTTTTTGTTTTGTCAATTTTTAGAATTGTTTCTATAGTTTCAATTTCATTGATTTCAGCCCTGATTTTAATTATTTCCTGTCTTCTACTTCTTTTGGTATTGGTTTTTTTCTTCTTTTTCTAGGGCTTTGAGATGAAGAGTCAAGTCATTTATTTGTTGACTATTTCTTCTTTTGATGAGTGAGCTTAATCCAATGAACTTTCTTCTTAGTACTGCCTTCAGAGTGTCCCAGAGATTTTGATATATTGTATCAGAGTTTTCATTTACCTCTAAGAATTTTTTTATGTCTTTCTTGATGTCTTCTGTTACTCATGTGCTATTCAATAGTGCACTATTTAACCTCTAGGTGTTGGAGTAGTTTCTATTTTTTAATCTGTCATTGATTTCTAATTTTATTCTATTATGGTCAGATAGGATGAAGGGTAGTATTATCTCTATTTTTTTGTATTTGCTAAGACTTGCTTCATGGCATAACATATGATTTATTTTGGAGAAAGATCTATGTGCTGATAAGAAAAAAAGTGTATTTGCTTGTTGATGGATGGAACACTCTATATATGTCTGTTAAGTCTAAATTATTGATTGTTATATGGAGTTCTATGTTTTCTTTTTAGTTTTTGTTTGGAAGATCTATCCAGTGGTGAGAGAGCTGTGTTAAAGTCACCAAGTATTATTGTGTTGTGGTCTATTTGATTCTTGTAGTTGAGAAAAATTTGTTTGATATGCATAGATACTCCATAGTTTGGGCCATAGATATTTATGATTATTATGTCCTGTTGATGTATAATTCCCTTAAGAAGTATAAAATGTCCTTCTTTATCCCTTCTCACTAATTTTGGTTTAAGTTCACTTTATCTGGTATGAGTAAGGAAACTCCTGTTTGTTTATGTGGACATATGTGAGTGATATGTTTTTTTCCCATGCTTTTACTCTGTGGATATCTTTTTCTATGAGACAAGTCTCTTGAAAGCAGCATATTGTTGGGTCTTTTATTTTTTTTAATCCAGTCTGTCAGTCTATGTCTTTTAATTGATGACTTTTGGCCATTCACATTCAGGGTTATTATTGAAATATGATTGGTAATCCCAGTCATTTTGGTTTATTTTTGGTTTTTACCTTGATTTGGTTTCTCCTTTGATTGGCCTTTTTTTTTTAGTGTAGTTCTTCTCTTTGTATATTTTCATTGTTGGTTATCATTTCTTCCTTATGGAATATTTTGCTGAGAATGCTGTGTAGTGCAGGTTTTCTTACTGTAAATTCTTTTAACTGTTTTTTATCATGGAAGGTTTCTATTTCATCATCAAACCTTCCTTCTCAAGTTCAATTTTGCTGGATCTAAGATTCTTGGTTGACATCCATTTTCTTTCAGAGTGTGGTATATCCTGGCTTTTAGGGTCTTGGTTGAAAAATCTGCTGAGATCCAAATTGGTCTCCCCCTATATGTAATCTGATTTCTCTCTCTTGTGGCCTTTAAAATTCGGTATGCTGGGCATTTTCATTATAATGTGCCTTGGTGTAGATCTGTTGTAATTTTGTACATTTGGTGTCCTGTAAGCCTCTTGTATTTGATTTTCCAATTCATTCTTTTATATTTTAGAAATTTGCTGATATTATTTCATTGAAGAGATAGCATATTTCTTTGGTTGGAAATTTTGTGACTTCTTCTATCCTAATAAATCTTGAATTTGGTCTTTTGATGCTATCCCATAATTCTTGAATGTTCTGTTCATGGTTTCTTACCATCTTCACTGTACGGTCAATTTTATTTTCAAGATTGTATATTTTGTCTTCATTATTGAGGTTCTGTCTTTCAAGATTGTATATTTTGTCTTCATTATCTAGTGTGCTGGTGATACTTTCTATCAAGTTTTCCATTTGGTTTATTGTTTCCTTTATTTCAAGAATTTCTGATATTTTTCCCCACAGTCTCTAGCTCTTTCTTAAAGTAATCTTTTGCTACCTGTATTTGTTCCCTTATCTCTTTGTTGGAGTGATCAATGATTGCCTTTATTTGCTCTCTTAAGTTATTCTTTAATTCACAGATCATTTTAATTATGTATATTCTGAATTCTTTCTCTGACTTTTCATCAACTGTGCTGTCAATGGATTCTATTTTTGTAGTACCTTGGTTTATTTGGGCACTTTCTTTCCTTCAAGATGGCAGTGGGAGTGGCCCAAGATGGATGCAAACACTTTCAGAGGTTGGGCTACAAAAGTTGGACTTACAATGGCTTTAGGCTGATTGAATGGAGATGCAGCACTTTGGCGGGCTGCTGCCTCCAGGCCTTGTCTCTTGTTCTAAGGTAGAGGCTACTCCATGGAAAGAGCTATGTGGATGGCTACAGTGAACCAAGAGGAATACAATAAGGGAACAACAGCATAAATCCCCACTCTGTGCAGGGGTGTACCTGGGCCTAGGCTCTCACACAGACCTGTCAGGGAAGTCCTAGGCCTTATCTAGGCCTGGACTCCCTCAAGAGCCCCAGTTTGTGTGCTGGGGGTTGGGCCTGAACTCCAGCAGATTGGCAGGCACTCCAGCATGGAACTGAGGGCAGTCCAGGTCCTCACTTATGTCCTGGTCCTGCAGGGGTCCCCAGAGGCAGTCCTGCATGCCTGGTCTGGGTTCCCCAGTTAGTCAGCATATTGGTGGATAGCAGTCTGAGGCCTGACCTTGGATGGGCTTCAGCAGAGGTTCCTGAAGGTGGTCCTGGGCCTTGACTGTCCTTCTGGTAGTTGACAGGGGCTCCAGTGTGTATTTTTATTTTTTATTTTTTGGCACAGCTTTAAAACCTTCTCCAAAGTCATGTTTTTAATCTGATTTTCAAACTTTCCCTCTTCTGCTTCTCAAATAAGACTTCTTCAAGTTCTGTCACTAGCTCTTCATACTCAGCCACCTCCCTGAGCTTCAAACAATTATGTCCATCCTGTATTAGAAAGATGGTCTGCTAGCTGGGTGCGGTGGCACAAGCCTGTAATCCCAGCACTTAGGGAGGCTGAGACTGGAGAATCACGAGTTCAAAGCCAGTCTCGGCAATGGCAAGGAGCTAAGTGACTCAGTGAGACCTTGTCTCTACATAGAAACACAAAATAGGGCTGGGGATGTGGCTTAGTGGTTGAGTACCCCTGAGTTCAATCTCCAGTACCAAAAAAGAAAAGAGAAAGAAAGAAAGAAAGAAAGATGGTCTGCTGAATCTGCTTTCAAAGACAAACTTGTGGTCCAACTTCTGGGAGTGAACTCAGGAGATAGCCTCTAGCTTACAGCACTTTCCCAATCCTACTTTAGCTACAAAGGACCATCTCATCATAGGCAATTGTTGCTGCAGGACATTCTAACAACTAGCAGCCTGAGGCTTCATTCAGCCTGAAGCACAGTTCAGCTGCTGGTCCTGCCCTATCCTCTTCCATCTATATTAATAAATATTTATAAGATATGATGGAAAACAATAACCAGTGCCAAGAATTTATTTTACCATTCCAGAGTTCCTGCAAACCTGGCAGGAGTGCAAGAGAGGTCCAAACTACCCTCAGGGACTGTGAAGGGAGCCCAGTCAAGGGCAGACCCGAGACTGCTAGCCACCAACCACAGGGAGCCCGCACTCATGGTAAGAGTCACCCACAGAGACCCCTGTGGAAGAACCTGCCTACATGAGGCCTGGGACCATCCCCAGTTACACATCAGAGTTGCTGCCAACTGGCAGGAGCACAAAAGAGGGCCCAAAACCTCCTTCAGGGACCATGTAGGGAGCCAGCCAAGGCCACTCCCACTGCCCTCTTGAGGTACTTCCACTACCAACTTTAGTGACAGGAGTGTCCATCTGGGGACTCCTGCTGGGGACCAGAAGTAACTCCAAGGTGAGATATAGGTAATCTGTAGTGTCACTACAAGATTATAGGCTGTAAATTCTTATAATTACATTGAATATAAGTGGTATAAATATGCAAATTAAAAGGTAAAGGTTGTCAGTTAGGATAAAAAAAACAAGATCTAATTATTTTGCTGCCTAGATAAAATGTAATTCAACTATAAAAACAAATAGAATAAAAATGAAGAATATAAAAATTTATACCATCCTAATACTAAAAATAAAGAGTAGAATAGCTATATTAATATCAACCAAAGCAGACATCCAAGCAAACAATGTTACCAGGGACAAAGAAAATTATTTCCTAATAATAATTAAGTGAACAATTTCATTAAATCAATTAACTTAACAATAATTAAGTGAACAAATACATATTAAGATGACATAATATTCCTAAATATTTATCAAACACTTATGCTACAAAATATATGAATAAAAAAAACTGCTATGTCTACAAAGAGAAATAGAAAACTTCACAGGTACAGTAGTATATTTTAATATAGCCCCTTGATAATTTATAGGAAAAACATAAAAAACTTAGTACAGACACAGATTTGAACAAACTCATCCAAAACCTTATCTAACTGATTTTTTATAGAACATTTGGGAGAATACACATACTTTCCAATGCACAGGAAGCACTTTTCAAGGTAGAAAATATTCTGGGTAATAAATAAATCTCAACAAATTTAAAATAATTCAAGTTACACAAAATACTTTTCTTATCAAAATACAATTAAATTAAAAATAAAATATAGAATTGATGCTTAGATTCTAAAATTATGCAGGAATGCAAAGAATCTAGAATTGCCAAAATTTTCAAGAGAAGAATAAAAGTAAAAGACTAATACTACCTGTTTTTGTGAGTTGTTATAAAGCTTAAGTAATCAAAGTAGTAATGGTGTAAGACAGACATATACATTAACAAAATAGAGTTGAGAAAATATATGTATATACTGTTTAGATAAATAATTTACAACAAAGATACAAAAGCAATTCAGTGTAGAAAGAAAGCTATAAATGGGTCTGTATATGCAAAAAAGAAAGAAGAAAAAGGACATGGATTCATTCATATCTCACATCTTATACAAAAACAAGAAAGGAAGATACATAATCAACATGAAAAAATAAGGGAAGAAAGTGCTCCAAATAAACCTAGACACTACAGTAATAGAATACATTGACAGCATAGTTGATGCAATTCCAGAGAATGAATTCAGAATGTACATAATTAAAATGATCTGCAAGTTAAAGAATAACTTAATTAAGCAAATATAGGCAAAAATTAATCAATTCAAAAAAGAAATAGGAGAACAAATAAAGGCAACCATTGATCACTCTAAAAAGAGATAATAGAGCAAATACAGGTAGCAAAACATTGCTTTAAGAAAGAGCTAAGAATTATGAAAAAAAGTCAGTCAGAAATTCTTGAAATGAAGGAATCAACAAACCAAATAAAAAAATCAATAGAAAGCATCACCAGCAGACTAGATCACCTGGAAGACAGAACCTCAGATAATAAAAAACAAAATATGCAATCTTGAAAATAAACTTGACCATACAGTGAAGATGGTAAGAAACCATGAACAGAACATACAAAAATTATGGGATAGCATAAAAAAACCAAATCTAAGATTTATTGGGATAAAAGAAGGTACAGAATTTCAAATCAAAGACATTCACAATCTTTTCAATGAAATGATATCAGAAAATTTCCCAAACATAAAAAATGAATTGGAAATCAAATACAAGAGGCTTACAGGACACCAAATATACAAAATTACAACAGATCTACACCAAGGCACATTATAATGAAAATGCCCAACATACTGAATAAGGATAGAATTTTAAAGGCCACAAGGGAGAGGAATCAGATTACATATAGGGGGAGACCAATTCGGATCTCAGCAGATTTTTCAACCAAGACCCTAAAAGCCAGGACATAATGGAACAACATATACCAAGCTCTGAAAGAAAATTGATGCCAACCAAGAATCTTAGATCCAACAAAATTGAGCTTCAGATTTGATGATGAAATAGAAACCTTTCATGATAAACAACAGTTAAAAGAATTTACAGCAAGAAAGCCTGTAATACACAGCATTCTCAGCAAAATATTCCTTAAGGAAGAAATGATAACCAAAAATGAATATATACAATGAGAGGAACTACATTTAAAAAAAAAAAAAAAAAAGGCCAATCAAAGGAGAAACCAAATCAAGGTAAAAACCAAAAATAAACCAAAATGACCAGGATTACAAATCATATTTCAATAATAACCCTGAATGTGAAAGGCCTAAATGAACCAATTAAAAGACAGACTGACAGACTGGATTTTAAAAAAAGACCCAACCATATGCTGTCTTCAAGAGACTCATCTCACAGGAAAAGACACCCACAGACTGAAAGTCAAAGGGTAGGACAAAACATATTACTCATATGGACTGAGTAAACAAGCAGGAGTTTCCATCCTCATCTCAGATAAAGTGGACTTCAAACCAAAGTTAGTGAAAAGGGATAAAGAAGTACATTTTCTATATCAACAAGGAATCATACATCCACAAGACATAACAATCATATATATCTATGCCTCAAAAAAAAGGGGCATCTATGTATATCAAACAAATTCTTCTCAACTACAAGAATCAAATAGACCACAACAAAATAATACTTGGTGACTTTAACACAGCTCTCTCACCACTGGATAGATCTTCCAAACAAAAACTACACAAAGAAACCATAAAACTCCATAAAACAATAATTTAGACTTAACCGACATATTTTGAGTAATCCATCCATCAATGAGTGAATACACTTTTTTCTCAGTAGCACATGGATTCTTTTCCAAGATAGATCATATGTTATGTCACAAAGCCAATCTTAGCAAATACAAAAAAAATAGAGATACTACCCTGCCTCCTATCTGACCACAATGGAATAAAACTAGAAATCAATGACAGATTAAAAAATAGAAACTACTCCAACACCTGGAAACTAAATAACATGCTATTGAATGATTCATGGACAACAAAAGACATCAGGGAAGAGATAAAAAAAAATTCTCAGAGGTAAATGAAAACTCTGATACAACTATCAAAATCTCTAGGACACCATGAAGGCAGTAGTAAGAGGAAAGTTCTTTGCATTAAGCTCATTCATTAAAATAAGTAAAAGTCAACTAATGACTTGACTCCACATCACAAAGGCCTAGAAAAAGAAGAAAAAAACAACACCAAAAGAAGTAGAAGACAGGAAATAATTAAAATCAGGGCTGAAATCAATAAAATGGAAACAAAAGAAACAATTCAAAAAATTGATAAATCAAAAAGCTGGTTCTTTGAGAAAATAAACAAAATTGACAAACCCTAAGCCATCCTAACAAAAAGGACAGAGAAAACCCAAATTACTAAAATTCGTGATGAAAAAGGATATATCACAACAGACACTACTAAAATACAGAAGATAATTAGAAACTGTTTTGAAAATTTATACTTGAGTAAAATAGAAAACCCTAAAGACACTGAAAATTTCTTGAGGCATATGACCTACCCAAACTGAACCAAGAGGTCATACATAACTTAAACAGATCAGTTTCAAGCAAGGAAATAAAAGATGCCATCAAGAGCCTGCCAGTCAAGAAAAGCCCAGGTCCAGATGGATTCTCAGCTGAGTTCTACAAGACCTACAAAGGAAAATTAATACCAGTACTCCTCAAACTATTTCATGAAATAGTGAAGAAGGGAAACCATCCAAACTCATTCTATGAAGTGAATGTCACCCTGAATCCAAAACTAGATGGAGACACATCAAAGAAAGAAAATTTCAGACCAATATCCCTGATGAACATAGATGAAAAAATTCTCAATAAAATTCTGGCAAATTGCATGCAAAGACATATCAAAACAATAGTGCACCATGATCATCAAGTGGGGTTCATTCCAGGGATGCAAGGTTGGTTCAACATATGGAAATCAATTAACGTAATCCATCACATCAATAGACTTAAAAATAAGAGTCATATGATTTTATCAATTGATGCAGAGATAGCATTTGACAAAATACAGCACCCCTTCATGTTCAAAACACTAGAGAAACTAGGGATAGTAGGAACATACATCAACATTGTTAAAGCAATATATGCTAAGCCCAAGGCCAACATCATCCTAAATGGACAAAAATTGGAAGCATTCCCTCTAAAAACGGGAACAAGACAGGGATGCCCTCTTTCACCACTGCTGTTCAACATAGTCATTGAAACACTAGCCAGAGCAAATAGACAGATGAAAGAAATTAAAGGGATACAAATAGGAAAAGAAGAACTCAAACTATCATTATTTGTAGATGACATGAGTCTACACTTAGAGGATCACAAAAATTCTACCAGAAAACTACTAGAATTAATAAATGATTGCAGGAAAGTAGAAGATATAAAATCAACACCCATAAATCAATTGCATTTCTATACATCAGTGATAAACCCTCTGAAATAGAATTTAGGAAAACTACCCCATTCACAATAGCCTAAAAATCAAAACAAAAGAAAACAAAAAACGTGGGAATCAATTTAACAAAAGAGGTGAAAAGACCTCTACAATGCAAACTATAAGACACTAAAGAAAGAAATTGAAGGAGACCTTGGAAGATGGAAAAATCTCCCATGCTCTTGGATAAGCAGAAACAATATTGTCAAAATGGCCATACTACCCAAAACGCTATATAGATTCAATGTGATTCCAATTAAAATCCCAATGTCATTCCTTATAGAAATAGAAAAGGCAATCATGAAATTCATTTTGAAGAATAAGAGACTCAGAGCAGCCAAAGCAATCTTTAGCAAGAAGAGTGAGGCACGAGACATCACAATACCACCAGACCTTAAATTATACTACAAAGCTATAGTAAGAAAAACGGCATGGTACTAGCACCAAAATAGGCATATAGACCAATGGCACAGAATAAAAGACACAGAGACAAACCCACTTAAATACAGTTATCTTATACTAGACAAAGATGCCAAACATGTAGATTGGAGAAAAGATAGCCTCTTCAACAAATGGTGCTGGGAAAACTGGAAATCCATACACAGCAAAATGAAACTAAACCCCTATCTCTCACCATGCACAAAATTCAACTCAAAGTGGATCAAGGACCTGCGAATCAGACCAGAGACTCAATGCCTAATAGAAGAAAAAATAGGCCCAAATCTTCATCATGTCAGATTAGGACCTTACTTCCCTAACAAGACTCCTAAAGTGAAAGAAGTGAAATCAAGAATCAATAAATGGGATGGATTCAAACAAAAAGCTTCTTCTCAGCAAAAGAAATAATCAATGAAGTGAACAGAGAGCCGACATTCTGGGAACAAATCTTTGCCACACCCACATCTGATTGAGCACTAATCTCCAGGATATATAAAGAATTCAAAAAACTTAACATCAAAGAAACGAGCAACCCAATCAATAATGGGCCAAGGAGCTGAACAGACACTTCTCAGAAGAAGATATACAATCAATCAACAGACATATGAAAAAATATTCCACATCTCTAGCAATTAGAGAAATGCAAATCAAAACTACTCTAAGATTTTATCTCATGCCAGTCAGAATGACAATTATCAAGAATACAAACAACAATAAGTGTTGGCGAGAATGTGGGGGAAAAGGCACACTCATATATTGCTGGTGAACTGCAAATTGGTACAACCAATCTGGAAAGCATTATGGAGATTCCTCAGAAAACTTGGAATGTAACCACCATTTGACCCAGCTATCCCACTCTTTGGTCTATACCCAGAAGACATAAAAACAGCATACCACAATGATGCAGCCACTTCAATGTTTATTGCAGCTCAATTCACAATAGCTAAACAGTAGAACCAACCTAGATGCCCTTTGATAGATGAATGGATAAAGAAACTGTGGTATATATACACAATGGAATATTACTCAGCAATAAGAGAGAATAAAATTATGGCATTTGCAGGCAAATGGATGCAGTTGGAGAATATTATGCTAAGTGAAGAATGCAATCTTAAAAATCCAAATGCTGAATGTTCTCTCTGATAAATGGATGCTGATCCATAATGTGGGAGAAAACACGGGAAGAATGGAGGAACTTTGGTTGCAGTGGTGGGAGAGGAAGAGGTAGGGGGACAGTAAAGATAGTGGAATATGATGGACCTCAGAGCCCTAGGTTTATGTATGACTGCATGTATGTTGTGATTTTACATCACATACAAACAGAGCAATGAAAAGTTGTGTTCCATCTGTATAGAATGAATCAATATGCGCTCTGCTATCATGTATACCTAAGTAGAATAAATAAATAAGTACAATTTTTTAAAAAAGAATTTATTTTAACAATGTGCATCATTCATATAAAAAATGACAGAAGACACAGGAGGATAATAGGACAAATAGTAATTTTTTTTGCCAACATATAACTTTGCTCAGTAAAATAAAAATATTCTTTTTGGTACTGGGGATTGAACTCAGGGGTACTCGACCACTAAGCCACATCCCCAGCTCTATTTTGTGTTTTATGTAGAGACAGAGTCTCACTGAGTTGCTAGCACCTCACCTTTGCTGAGGCTGGCTTTGAACTCTCAATTCTCCTGTCTCAGCCTCCCTAAGTGCTGGGATTACAGGCTTGAGCCACCGTGCCTGGCTAATAAAAATATTTTAATAAGAGGTGTCTAGTTAATATGCTTCTATGCTACATACACCTCAACACACACATATATGGAATGTATGTGTATATGTATATATATTTACATACATGATATATATTAAATACATGTAAGTATATATAAATATGTATTAATATATATCAGTATTTGTTATATGTTTTATGTATACATCTTATCACATAAATACAGTTTATTTTATGACATATAATAAACTACACCAATATCTTTAACATGTTTTCAATACAAAACTCTTTCTATACTAATGTGATTTTTACAAAATACAACTCGAATGTGATTGTTAAGCAGCTATTTTTTTCTGGAATAACAAATGTTAATAATTAAGTTCCTGTGGAAAAATAAGTACCCTCAAAGTACTTAAGAATTCACTAAACAAAGGAGAGTCTAAGAGGTACTAGTCAGTCTAGTCACTAAAACATGCTATTAACGTCTACCTAGGAACAGGGTATGCTATCAACGTATATGTTGACCTGGTATCCTTGTTTAACATATTTCAGAGCATTAGGTTTTTCTGATCTTTTTTATTGAAAAGTCAGTCACGGGCAAATATATAAATTCCTTTTTCTTTAAGATTGACATGTATTTTATATCTTTCTTTTTTTCTGTTTGCACTAGCTTGAACTTCCATTATGATCACTGTGATGGTGAATAACACTAGCTAGTGAGGACATTCTGGCTATTATTAAAGAATGACGCATTTTATAAAATGAGTCAGAAATCGTTTACTCCTCTTCTCTTTCTGGAAGATATTGTTTACAATTAGTATAATTTCTTCCCCTCCATCAACATCCAACAGGGACTTTAGATGACAATTTTCACTTTACTATCTCTCTGAAAATAAAATCTTCCATTCTGAATAGGAGATAGAAGAGGTGAGCTCTGGACAAAGTGTTTGAGGGAAAAGCCATTCCATTTCCCGGTTGATAACAGAAGCAACTGATTGTGGCTTCATCCTGATCTTTTCTGTGATCTCCTAGTTGGAATCAAAAGGGGAAATTCTGCCTAAGTTGTGTACAACTTAAGTCTATTCCTAGTGGACTTTTCTACACTCATCTAGACCAACTTGATCCTTAACAATTTGTCTGTTTCTTATCCATTTCACAGTGGGGGCCTGTTTTATGTTGCAGTTGGCTCTCCCCGAGTAAGTTACATAATAGCACTGCAAACTCAGTTCTATGATGGGCTCAAAAATGACAATTATTATGCAGTTTTTCTAGATTTATCTATGTTATTAGATGAAACTAATCCTCTTTCTAGTTCTCTGCACTCTGAGCTTCAATCAGATTCTTTTAAAGAGGACAAACCTTACCTTTAAATGCATCTTAATAAATGAATTGATATTGTTAAAAAACATCAAAATTAACACAACATCCATGCAAAAATATTTTACTTCTCTGATTAATCCTTTACAAAGTTGTAGGAGCACTCTCCATACCTTCAACCCCTCCCTTCCATCTTTCCCTATTCTTTGTTAATGGACAGTGTGCTTGACAGAGAACACCCCTTTGTTTGTAACTTTGGACCTGATTGGTCCAGGAGTGTATATAAGCTTTTGTACTTTCTGGAATAAACGGTGTTTCTGCCATCTCGCTCCACTGTTTCTGCGTCTCACTCTGGCAGAGCAGTTTTTTACCTACACCCCGGGGTCTGGGGAGAGTGACTCCACAGACTGTCACCATCCTGGGAGACCCCATTTCATCTTCTTCCTCAGACACCCCTTTTCTTCCTCTCTCAGGACCCCAACTTGTTGAGCGGACCCACGCAGTGCAGCTCTAAAGCAACATAAAATCAGCAAAACAAACTTTTTTGCAACATTGAAATAAGCCTTAGTTAACTTAAAGTATAAAGGTTTAAATGTTTTTAAATTTATTTTTGATTATACTTAATACTTACATTATAATGCTCTATAACAATACACATATATTACATACAAGTCACATTCAAAAACCCTAAATGTCAAAACATGATTATGGATAATAGAGTAGTTTTAATTCTTTAGAAATAGAAAACTTTCAACAAGCATGTCTTCCGTGTTCCTTATACATTCACTTTCTTAAATGTTCTTGGAAGCTCATCACTAGCAAACATCAAGAGCAGCTTATTACATGTTTAAGATATTTTCCATTACATACTTTCACCTAGTGAGGATAATATGTATAGACATTAATCAGTTATTTATTTCTATGTACATCAAAACATACTGCACTACCATATTTTTATGTCAGCATTTCCCTTTCCCTAATTAGAAATTTATATGACAAGATAAGATAAGCCTTAGTTAACTTAAAGCATAAAAGTTTAAGTGTTTTTAAATTTATGATAGAAACAGAAACAACTTGGTGATTCTCCTTGGCCTTTCTTTTTTTTTTTCCTAAAAACAAAAACTTATGTCTAGGAAAAGAAAGTTGAGTAGGAAAGAATATATATAGCTGTATATTGACACCTTTCTGTCTGAATATTTGTCTTTCTATCTCTCAGAACAGACACAGAAGGTGTAGGGTGAGCCATAGATTGGAGCCTTTTGTTTTTTGGTACCAGGGATTGAACTCAAGAGTACTTGACCACTAAGCCACATCCCCAGCCCTATTTTGTATTTCATTTAGAGACAAGATCTCACTGAATTGCTTAGTGCCTCACCATTGCTGAGGCTGGCTTTGAACTTGTGATCCTCCTGTCTCGGCCTCCTGAGCCACTGGAATTACAGGTGTGTGCCACCACCCCCAGCCTGGATTGGAATCTTCACCTCCACAAGTACCTCAACTCTTTGAGGTGTCTCTACACACTTTGGCACCAGCCTGGCAGAGGAACTTAGAATCAATGAAGTCATGCAGTACAGTAGGTGTTCAAAATAGATATGAATTGACATTTTTAGAAAATATAGTTTTTACACGGTGCAAAAGATTGGGTCTTCAATGTTATCCCATGTGTTGAAGACTTGGTCTCCAGTCCAGAACTCCTGGGAGGTGGTGGAAACTTTAGAATGTGGGGCCTATTTGAAGAAAAGTGATTGGGGACATTTCCTTGTAGTGGATATTAGGACTCTGGTCCCTTCTCTTCCTCTCTCTTCATTTCTTGGTCTCCATTAGGTGAGTGCTTCCACCGTTATGTATTGTCTTGTCACAGGCCCAAAATAATGAGGCCAATCAATGATGGGCTGGGACATTTGAAACCATGAGCCAAAATAAAGCTAAGTTGATATTCTCACATGTTTTTTTACAGTTATTGAATAACATGCATGGAGATTCACTTACCATATGGGGAGGCTTATTATGGACTACTAACAGTCCCATCCTTTCATTGACTCCAGCCTATGAAAAGTTCAGGAGATCCATATAAATGGCTATGTTTATGTTTCTCACCAACTTGGAAAGATGAGAGCTAAAAATTAAAATAAACTTGAATTTCAGAATTAGAATTCCTGCTCCTCTTTTTCAAATTATTACTTATTAAAATAAAATACTACTGTTAATTTTGGTTTATACTAACTAGTTAACTCATCATTTTTTTCTATATGCTTTCTCTTTTTTATTTTCATTCCAAAATATCACTTTAAGAAATCTAGAAGAGAATTAAAAAAAAAAAATTGTCATCTTCCCAATTGTTTTTATTTCAAGGTTTTCATTATCCACATTACTGAAAAACTACTTGTAGTGAAAGAAATATTTTTTATGGCTGTCATTATGTCTCTTATTATAGATTGATAACAATGTTTTTATTAATTTTGATATTTTTATATGAAAATTTTATTTTTGTATTTTGTAATGCATGCATCTTAACTATAGTTTGAAAAATTAATATTTGTAATTGATGGCTGATTTGTACTTGCTAGGTCCCAAAAGAATATAAGAAAATATAGATTAGAGAATCAAGTAACTGAAGCATATCATTTGAAACACTTTTCCAAATTCTGGTTACCACAAATATAGGAATATGATGTTGATTTCAGAGGCATTTACATTTATATGAAATATTTTATTTGTTTTATATAATAAAAAGTCTTGAAAAAGGTCACATTCCTAATAAATGCTTATTGTGGCATTGAGAACATAAGGCTTTTGATTTATTTTAGTGTTCTCTATTTTTAAAATTTCTTAAAATTATACAGGGCACAGTAAACTAATGAGAAGACATTTAAAGCTTGATATACTATTTGCAATGTATTTTCCAAAGACCCGATTTCAATTATTTGTTCTATTATTTGATCATGTATCAAATTGTTTTCCTCTAGTTTTTATAACATCTTTATTGAAATGTAATTTACATCCTACAAAATTCATTCCTTTATAGTTTTTTCAAACATATTCACAGAGTGTAAACATCACCTCTATTTAGTTTGGGAACAGTTTTTCTCAGCCTTAGTCCCAGCAACTACTCATCTACTATCAGTGTCCATGTAACACATGTTCTTCTCTGACTGGCTTCTTCAGATCAGCATGTTTTTTAGGTTAATCCGTATTGTAGTAAGTCTCAATGTGCCACTCGACTCTGTTGAGTTAGGGACTATGGGCCTAATGTTGACACTCAGAACAGGTATGGTATTATGCACTGAGCATATTCATCTTCAGCACCAGAGGCACAGTGCAGCTAACACACAGTTATGAGAACCATGCACTACATATGTGTTACCACTTGGGGATCAATGCTTCCACAGAACAGCACTCCTTTTTACTTTAGTTTTCTTTGGTTTCTGGTATTTTGCTCATTTGATACTACTTCTAATAGTATCCATTTTTTCCTTCCCTTTTTTCTCTGGATCCATGTAATGTATACATAAGTGTGTGTATATTCATGCTCTTTATTATAACATTGATAGAGTTTTATCTCCTACTTTATATCTTCCCTTTAAATTTTTCTATCTTTAGTTTTATTCTATACGATGAATTGATTAACATCAAAATTTGTTCTAATCCTACAGTGAAATGGAGTTTGCCTTCATTAAATCTGTGTATTGACTATGTGCAGATTATTGTGTGTAATTCTGAGGATGCCATGATTAATCGAATAGTATCTGACCTCCTTCTGCTTTGATGAAGAAGGCAGATATATAATACATAATGTCAAATGTGTGATAATTTCCATAAAAATGATTGACTACTACGTGATAGGAGAGCAATTTTGAGTGTGAAATGAATTGCATAATGAAGAATAAGTATACTATTAGTAAATAAATCTGTGACAGGAAAAATAAAAGCAATATTGAGGAAAAAAAAATTTACCCAAGATTACAATAAGATTAACAATGTATTTTCAGAACTTGAAACTTCTTTACCTGAAACTGCCCCAAACTCTTAGCGGCGGTACACTATATTCAAGAGAGAATATTAAAGAATATGAAACCTGTGTTAATTCCAGACATGATAGCGCACACCTGTAATCCCTGCAACAGGCGGGGTGAAGCAGGATGAGAGCAAGTTTCAGGCCAGTCCCAGCAACTTAGTGAGGCCCTAAGTAACTTAGCAAGATACTGACTCAAAAAAAAAAAAAAAAAAAAAAGGAGGGGGCACTGGAACTGGAGATGTGGGTCAGTGGTTAAGCGCCCCTGAGTTCAATTCCCAGAAACAAAAATAAATAAATGAATAAATAAGCATAAATAAACTTGTGTTAAAACACAGTTGGCACTTTTTATTATTTAGGCTTGACTAAAGTAGAAGTCTTCAGTTTCAGCCTCTCTAAGAAGTAACACTCATGTTTGCCTTCTGTCAACCTTGTCAACTGACATGAACTTTTCTTCAGGATAGCTTTGGTGTTCATTCAAGTATATGTTCCATGCTGTCTTTCTTGTTTTGCATGCTTGTCCTGTGCTTAGTCATCTGCTGGACTGACTACCTGAGGCCGCTGTGAGAGCTTTCAGGAAAACATAACTACAGAAGCCATTTGGAATTTCTGATTCAGTAAGTTCAGGATAATTATAGAATCTCTACTTTTATGGCCATCAATATTTTTGATGCATTACCTCATCTTTATGAAAAATAATCTTCAAATAAGATGTAATTTTCCAGCCGGGCGCGGTGGCTCACGCTTGTAATCCCAGCACTTTGGGAGGCTGAGACAGGAGAATCGCGAGTTCAAAGCCAGCCTCAGCAATGGCGAGCTGCCAAGTAACTCAGTGAGACCCTGTCTCTTCATAAAAAACAGAAAATAGGGCTGGGGATTTGGCTCAGTGGTCGAGTGCCCCTGAGTTCAGTCCCTGGTGCCAAAAAAAAAACAAAAAAAAACTGTAATTTTCTGTATTTTATCAATCTTTAAGTTGAAGTTAATTTCTTAGGAATGTTTCCAAATCCACATAAATCTCTAAATCAGAGAAAGAAAAATCCAGTTTACCATCTGATTTTATAAGTAAATTGTTTTTGGAAGACACCCAGTCTCATCCATCTATGTGTCATCTATCATGATTTTATACTAGAGTGGCAAAGTACTTGTAACAAAGACTAAAATACACACAAAACCTAAAATATTTGCCTTCTGGTCTATATGTGTCTATATGTTGGACATGATTTCTGAATCAAAAACCAAGAGAAAAGGGTATATTTCCCAGTCTTCCTTAATGTATTTATTTGTTTATTTACTTACTTTGTCCTAATTACAGTGCTTTGTATGTAATTGTTTTTCTAATCAAATGCTCAACTAACATTAACATTTTTTTCTTTTTGAAAAAAATATATTTATTTCATATAATTTTTTAAGTTATCCTGATTTTATTCCTAACAGGAAAGATTTTTGAATGTTCTCACCATAAATATATAATAAAGTTAAACCAGGCATGATGGCACACCAGGTATGATGGCAAACCAGTTATGAGTAGGCAGTTCCACCTACTGAGGAGGTTGAGTCAAGAGGATTGCTTTGATTTCATGGCCAGTCTGGGCAACATAGTGAGACCCTATTTAAAAAAAGAAAGGAAAATAAAAGATAGATGTATTAAATGATTTGTTCATTACATAGTGTATGTATGTGTCACATAATCATATTGTAATCCATAAATAAGTATAATTATTAGGCATCAAGACAAAATAATACTAAAACAAGAATTCACTAGGCAGTGTAGGAAGGCATGCTGGGCAGGAGAACGGTATGGTCAGGGATGTGAAGAAGTACAGTGTGTTTGAAAACCCGCAACATTTAGCGTCACAAGTACCAGCATGGAGGGGCGGAAAGTGGCAAAGGATGACAGCAGTGGGCTTGGATGGGGGTCACACGAGAGCTGTGGTGCCTGAGTTTTCTTTGAAGGATACAGTGAACTAGCGAAAAACCTGAACAGGAGAGTGGCTAGCAAAGACCTGCCCATCAGAAAGACCACTCCGGAACAAGAGCCTGTACCTGAAGCCAGGGCTGAACTCAAGGCTTGCTATGGTTTGGATGTTGAGCATCCCCCAAAGGTCCATATGTAAAGGCTTGGGAGGTGCAGTGGACTTTTAGGAGGTAGGGGCTAGTGGGAGGTCCTTAGGTAAATAACTCATGCCCTCAAGGGAATTGTGGGACACCAGCCACATGGCCTCTCTCTGCTTCCTCCTTTGTGATGTAACAGTTGGCTTCAATACACACTCCCTGCCATTGCTATCCAATGCCCTCACAAGAGACCCAAAGCAATGGGGCCACTTGATCTTGGACTAGAATCTCTAGAGCCATAAGCTAAACAACCTTTTTTCTCTATTATAAGTTAATTGCTTCAGATATTTTGTTGTAGTAATATAAAGCTGACTAATACAAGGCTAAAATGAGAACAGTGGGTGACAGACATGGGGAAAGAGGAAATGGATTGGAGAGTGACATAGAAGGCCTAATCAGTGAAGGTGGGATGCAGGGGGCAAGTCAAGGCTGGCCGTCTGGAAGATCCTCAGGAAGGAGGGAGGTTTTGAAATGGGAATTGGCTCTGTCTATGAGGTTATTACTGCTAATTACCTATTAATGAATCTAACAAATATAGCCTGAGAGTCCACAGTGGCCTCCCCCTCATATTGCTACTTAGTTTTTATATCATTTTAAGGCTATCTCTTACTCTATTTTCCTAAAGTTTCTTTCTTCTTTTTTTCATATTTAATTTATTTATTTGTTCTATTTAGGTTTACATGATATCAGAGTTCAATTTGATTCATTGCACAAAGATGGAAGATAACATTTCATTGCTCTGGTTGTAAGTGATATAGAATCACAACATACATGCAGTCATACATAAAGCTAGGGCTATGATATGCATCATATTCCACCACTTTCACTGTCCCCATGCCCCTCCTCCCTTACACCCTCGTGAATAGAGTTCCTCCATTGTTCCCGTGTCCTTCCCCACATCATGGATCAGCATCCATTTATCAACGAGGACATTCAACATTTGGTTTTCTTAGATTGGCTTACTTCACTTAGCATGATATTCTCCAACTCCATCCATTTACCTGCAAATGCCATAATTTTATTCTTTCTTATTGCTGAGTAATATTCCATTGTGTATATATACCACAGTTTCTTTATCCATTCATCTATCAAAGGGCATCTAGATTGGTTCCACAGTTTAGCTATTGTGAATTGAGCTGCTATAAACATTGAAGTGGCTGCATCACTGTAGTATGCTGTTTTTAAGTCTTCTGGTTATAGACCAAGGAGTGGGATAGCTGGGTCAAATGGTGGTTCCATTCCAAGTTTTCTAAGGAATCTCCATAATGCTTTCCAGATTGGTTGTACCAATTTGCCATTCCACCAGCAATATATGAGTGTGCCTTTTTCCCCACAACCTCACCAACACTGGATATTATTTTAACAATATTGATTCTACCTATCCAGGAGCATATTATTGTTTGTTGTTCGTACTCTTGATAATTGCCATTCTGACTGGCGTGAGATGAAATCTTAGGGTAGTTTTGATTTGGATTTCTCTGATTGCTAGAGATGTTGAACATTTTTTCATATGTCTATTGATCAATTGTATACCTTCTTCTGTGAAGTTTCTGTTCAGCTCCTTGGCTCATTTATTGATTGGGTTGCTCGTTTCTTTGATGTTAAGTTTTTTGAATTCTTTATATATCCTGGAGATTAGTGCTCAATCAGATGTGGGTGTGGCAAAGATTTGTTCCCAGAATGTCAGCTCTCTGTTCACTTCATTGATTATTTCTTTGGCTGAGAAGAAGCTTTTTAGTTTGAATCCATCCCATTTATTGATTCTTGATTTTACTTCTTGTGCTGTAGAAGTCTTGTTAAGGAAGTATGGTCCTAATCCGACATGATGAAGATTTGGGCCTATTTTTTCTTCTATTAGGCGTTGAGTCTCTGGTCTGATTCCCAGGTCCTTGATCCACTTTGAGTTGAATTTTGTGCATGGTGAGAGATAGGGGTTTAGTTTCATTTTGATGTGTATGGATTTCCAGTTTTCCCAGCACCATTTGTTGAAGAGACTATCTTTTCTCCAGTGTATGTGTTTGGCTCCTTTATCTAGTATAAGGTAACTGTATGTAAGTGGGTTCATCTCTGTGTCTTCTATTCTATACCATTTGGTCTACATGTCTATTTTGGTGCCATGCCATTTTTGTTGCTATAACTTTGTAGTATAATTTAAGGTCTGGTTTTGTGATGCCTCGTGCTTCACTCTTCTTGCTAAGGATTGCTTTGGCTACTCTGGGTCTCTTATTCTTACAAATGAATTTTATGATTGCCTTTTCTATTTCTATAAGGAATGACATTGGGATTTTAATAAGGATTGCATTGAATCTATATAGTGCTTTGGGTAGTATGGCCATTTTAACAATATTGATTCTACCTATCCAGGAGCATGGGAGATTATTCCATCTTCTAACGTCTTCTTCAGTTTCTTTCTTCAGTGTCTCATAGTTTGCATTGTAGAGGTCTTTCACCTCTTTTGTTAAATTGATTCCCAAGTATTTTAATTTTTTTGAGGCTATTGTGAATTGGATAGTTTTTCTAATTTCTCTCTCAGAGGGTTTATCACTGATGTATAGAAATGCAATTGATTTATGGATGTTGATTTTATATCCCACTAGTTTGCTGAAATCATTTATTAATTCTAGAAGTTTTCTGGTAGAATTTTTGGGATCTTCTAATTATAGAATCATGCCATCTGCAAATAATGATAGTTTGAGTTCTTCTTTTCCTATTCATATCTCTTTAATTACTTTCATCTGCCTAATTGCTCTGGCTAGTGTTTCAAGGACTATGTTGAATAGCAGTGGTGAAAGAAGGCATCCCTGTCTTGTTCCTGTTTTAGAGGGAATGCTTCCAATTTTTCTCCATTTAGGATGATGTTGGCCTTGGGTTTAGCATAGATACCTTTTACAAAGTTGAGGTATGTTCATACTATTCCAAGTTTTTCTAGCGTTTTGAATATAAAAGGGTGTTGTATTTTGTCAAATGCTTTCTCTCCATCAACTCATAAAATCATATGACTATTATCTTTAAGTCTATTGATGTGACGGATTACGTTAATTGATTTCCGTATGTTGAACCAACCTTGCATCCCTGGAGTAAACCCCACTTGATCATGGTGCACTATTTTTTTGATATGTTTTTGTATGTGATTTGCCAGAATTTTATTGGGAATTTTTGCATCTATGTTCATCAGGGATATTGGTCTGAAGTTTTCTTTCTTTGATGTGTCTCTGTCAGGTTTTGGAATCAGGGTGATACTTGCCTCTTAGAATGAATTTGGAAGGGTTCCCTCCTTTTCTATTTCATGAAATAGTTTGAGAAGTATTGGTATTAATTCTTCTTTGAAGGTCTTGTAGAACTCAGCTGAGAATCTTTCTGGACGTGGGCTTTTCTTGGTTGGCAGCCTCTTGATGGCATCTTCTGTTTTCTTGCTTGAAATTGATCTGTTTAAGTTGTGTATGTCCTTTTGGTTCAGTTTGGGTAGGTCATATGCCTCTAGAAATTTGTCAGTGTCTTCAGGGTACTCTCTTTCACTGGAGTATAAATTTTCAAAAATAGTTTCTAATTTTCCTCTGTATTTCAGTAGTGTCTGTCATGATATATCATTTTTAATCACGAATTTTAGTAATTTGGGCTTTCTCCCTCCTTCTTTTTGTTAGGATGGCTTAGGGGTTGTCAATTTTGTTTATTTTTTCAAAGAACCAGCTTTTGGTTTTGTCAATTTTTTAAATTGTTTCTTTTGTTTCCATTTCATTGATTTCAGCCCTGATTTTGATTATTTCTTGTCTTCTAATTCTTTTGGTGTTGATTTGTTCTTCCTTTTCTAAGGTTTTGAGATGAAGAGTCAAGTCATTTATTTGTTGACTATTTCTTCTTTTGATGAGTGAGCTTAATCCAATGAACTTTCTTCTTAGCACTGCCTTCAGAGTGTCCCAGAGATTTTGATATGTTGTATCAGAGTTTTCATTTACCTCTAAGAATTTTTTTTTTATCTCTTCCTTGATGTCTTCTGTTATCCACACAGCATTCAATAGCATATTATTTACTTTCCAGGTGTTGGAGTAGTAATCTGTTATTGATTTGTAATTTTATTCCATTGTGTTCAGATAGGAGGCAGGGTAGAATCTCTATTTTTTGTATTTGCTAAGACTGGCTTTATGACATAACATATGATCTATTTTGGGAAAGGATCCATGTGCTGCTGAGAAAAATGTGTATTCGCCCGTTGATGGGTAGAACACTCCATATATGTCTGTTAAGTCTAAATTACTGATAGTTTCATTGAGATCTATGGTTTCTTTATTAAGTTTTTGTTTGGGAGGTCTATCCAATGGTGAGAGAGCTGTGTTAAAGTCACCAAGTATTATTTTGTTGTGGTCTATTTGATTCTTGTATTTGAGAAGGATTTGTTTGATATACATAGAAGCCCCATTATTTGGGGCATAGATATTTATGATTGTTATGTCTTATTGATGTATGATTCCCTTAAGAACTATGAAATGACCTTCTTTATCTCTTTTCACCATCTTTGGTTTGATGTCCACTTTATTTGAAATGAGGATGGAAACTCCTGCTTGTTTGCAGGGTCCATGTGAGTGATATGTTTTTTCCCCCCTTTCACTTTCAGTTTGTGGATGTCTTTTCTTGTGAGATGAGTCTCTTGAAGATGGCGTATTGTTGGGTCTTGGTTTTTAATCCAGTCTGTCAGTCTATGTCTTTTAATTGGTGCATTTAAGCCATTTACATTCAGGGTTATTATTGAAATATGATTTGTAATCCTGGTCATTTTGGAGTTTTTTTGGTTTTTACCTTGAGTTGTTTTCTCTTTTGAATGGTCTTTCCTTTAGTGTAGTTCCTTTCTTTGTAAATTTTCATTGTTGGTTATCATTTCCTCCTCATGGAATATTTTGCCAAGAATGCTGTGTAGTGGAGGCTTTCTTGCTGTAAATCCTTTTAACTTTTGTTTATCATGGAAGGTTTTTATTTCATCATCAAATCTGAAGTTCAATTTTGCTGGATATAGGATTCTTGGTGGCATCCATTTTCTTTCAGAGCTTGGAATATGTTGTTCCATGATCTTGTGGCTTTTAATGTCTGGATTGAAAAATCTGCTGAGATACGAATTGGTCTCCTCTTATATGTAATCTGATTCCTCTCTCTTGTGGCCTTTAAAATTCTATCCTTATTCTATATGTTGGGCATTTTCATTATAATGTAGCTTGGTGTAGGTCTGTTGAAATTTTGTACATTTGATGTCCTGTAAGCCTCTTGTATTTGATTTTCCAATTCATTTTTTATATTTGGGAAATTTTCTGATATTATTTCATTGAAAAGGTTGTGCATTCCTTTGGTTTGAAATTCTGCACCTTCTTCTATCCCAATAAATCTTAGTTTGGTCTTTTGATGCTGTCCCATATTTCTTGTATGTTCTGTTCATGATTTTTTACCATCTTCACTGTATGATCAAGTTTATTTTCAAGATCGTATATCTTGTCTTCATTGACCAAGGTTCTGTCTTCCAGGTGATCTAGTCTGCTGGTGATGCTTTCCATTGAGTTTTTAATTTGGTTAATTTTTTCCTTCATTTCAAGAATTTCTGATTTTTTTTTGTCACAATCTCTAGCTCTTTCTTAATCTTTTACTACTTGTAATTGCTCTCTTATGTCTTTCTTAGAATGATCAATGGTTGCCTTTATTTGCTTTCCTATTTCTTTGTTGGATTGATCAATTTTTGCCTGTAATTGCTTACTTATGTCATTCTTTAATTCACTGATCATTTTAATTATGTACATTCTGAATACTTTCTCTGACATTTCATCAAATGTGTTGTCAATGGATTCTGTTACAGTGGTAGTAACATTTATTTGGGGCACTTTGTTCCCTTGTTTTTATGTTGATTGTGTATCTTCCTTTCTTGCATTACCAATCTGAGGTACTGTGGCTTCTATCCTATAATTTTGTATTGACAGTCCAGATTACCTGTGTCTCACCTTGGAGCTACTTCTGTTCCCCCAGTGTCCCCAGATGGGCACTACTGCCACTAAAGTTGGTGGAGGTAGTGGACGTACCTCTAGAGGGCAGTGGGAGTGGCCTTGGCTGGGCTCCTATGGTGGTCTCTGAGGGCTGTTTTTCCCCTTTCCTTGAATCCTGCTGGTGGGCAGGGAGTCTGGAGCAGAACTGGGGGCGAGCCCAGGTCTCAGGCAGGGTCACAAGCAGCACAGTCTGTGTGCATCCCTTACCGTGTGTGTGAGCTTCCCTGGGGTTGGAGGCTAGCAGGCCCTTGTCTGCCTTCAGCTGGGCACCCCTGGCATTCCCTGAGGGCAGTTTTGGGCCTTCTGTCTTGCCTGTCCAGAGGAACTCTGAGTGGGAATGGGGCGGGCCCAGGCTGCACTTGGGTGGGGCCGTCTCCCCTGGGGTCTCTGCAGGTGACTCTTACCCTGGGTGTGCATTCCCCTGTGGCTGGTAGCTATCAGTCTCTGGTCAACCCTTGGCTGGACACCCATGGAGTTTCCTGAGGGCAGATTTGGGCCCTCTGTGGCTCCTGCCTTCCCCAGGAACTCTGGAGTGGAACTGGGTGGGCCCAGGCCTCACTTGGGTGGGGCCTCCTCATGCTGGGGTCTCTGCAGAGACTCTTACCCTGAGTGTGGTCTCCCCTGTGGCTGGCAGCTAGCAGTCTCTGGTCTCCCTTTGGCTGGACACCTGTGGAGTTTCCTGAGGGCAGATTTGGGCCCTCTGCGGCTGGCTCCTACGGGTCTGCAGGAACTCTGGAGCGGAACTGGGGCGGGCCCAGGCCTCGCCTGGGTGCGGCTATCTTGCGCTGGGGTCTCTGCGGGCTATTCTTACCCTGGGTGTGCTTTCCTCTGTGGCTGGTACCTATCAGTCTCTGGTCAATCCTTGGCTGGATGCCCATGGAGTTTCCTGAGGGCAGATTTGGTCCCTCTGTGGCTCCTGCCAGTCCCCAGGAACTCTGGAGCAGAACTCACATTAACTTTTTAGAGCTACTCAAATCAGCCATTTTGTATCCATGGCCTTGTATAAGTACTTTGACTAATCAACTAAACTTTATCTAGTGTCATTATGCTTGTAAATCTCCAGAAACTTGACTTTGATTTCCAATATTGTTAAGAATATTAGGTAAGGTAATTAATCATTAACAAACTCATTCACCTTTCCTGTATTCAAAATATTAATCATACTGAGAACTACCAACATTTAATGAGCACTTACTATGAGCCAATCATTAGAATATTGTATTAATTATCTAATGAAATTATTCAATAACTCTGTAATATAAACATACATTCTTAATAACTTGTCTTTATAGTATTTGGGAAGTTAGCAAATTAGTGTTAGAACCAGGGCTTCTATCTAGGCAGGGTGACTCCTGAAGCCCCTCTATCCATTCTTAACATTACTTTTATGTTTTTAAGTGTTTTATTTTTTAAATAAAAAATTCTTTTAGATATACATGGCAGTGGAGTGTATTTTGACATATTATACATATATGCAGTATAACTTATTCTAATTAGAATTCCATTCTTGAGGTTTTGCCTGATGTAGACTTTTACTGTTCCTAACATTTCTATTTGTTTGTTTGTTTCCCATTGTTCTTACCTGGAGAAACAAAGAATTGTTTCCCCACTTGTTTTTTTTTTTTTCGGTGCTGGAGATTGAACTCAAGGGCACTCGACCACTGAGCCACATCCCCAACCCTATTTTGTGTTGTATGTTGAGACAGGATCTCACTGAGTTGCTTAGCACCTTGCCTTTGCTGAGGCTGGCTTTGCACTCACGATTCTCCTGTCTCAGGCTCCCTAAGTGCTGGGATTACAGGCTTGAGCCACTGTGCCTGGCTAGAATCCCCCCTCCCCCTTTATCACACACACAGATTCTTTCATCTATATTCTTGATTCCATACCTTTTTCTGGAAACTTCCATTGTATTCAAGATATAAAACTAGTGTAGTAAAAATGAATGAACTCTGTTGCCAGTTCCATTTCATATAAAAGCAATTGCAGACTTTGGTTTCATTTATACCCCAGTTTATTTTTTATATTGCAAGATTTCACTGATTCTCAACTTCATCATGATGTTCCAGGAAACACTTTCCCAGAAAGACAAACATCAGACTGGTACACATATATGTTCATATACATTTATTTAGATATTTAGATACACAAATATTTTCTATTGTGCAACATACCTGCACTATTTAGTACAGTGATATGCTGTATAGGTCTGTAGCTCATAAGCAATAAGATTCATTGCATATCATAGTTGTGTAGTAGGCCATTCTATGATATATATTAAATATACTCTATGATATTGCATGGTGACAGAAACATCTAAACATTTATTTCCTGGAATATATATTACTACTGTTAAGTGGCATGTGACTGTATTTGATCTTTCATTAATATTCAGTATCAGTGGATTGAAATTAAAGGTTTCAGCAAGATCACTCCCCTTGGAGGCTACAGAGAGGAACTGGTTCCTTTCCTCTTTTGGTTGACAATGCTTGTGTTGTGGTGACATTACTCCAATATTCAAGGCCAGCGTCTTTAAATCCCTTTTTGCTCCATTCTAACATTTC
Source organism: Geosciurus inauris (assembly GCA_004024805.1). Taxonomy (NCBI): domain Eukaryota; kingdom Metazoa; phylum Chordata; class Mammalia; order Rodentia; family Sciuridae; genus Geosciurus; species Geosciurus inauris. The sequence goes on along the minus strand of PVHX01011425.1, from coordinate 17,128 downwards.
TTTCTCCTCTATGGATATGAAATTTCCCTCCAATTTCCTCTTCTAAGGATATGTGTGATTGTGATTTCAGCTAAGGCCCCTTGGATAATCCAGGATGATGTCTTCACCTCAAGATCCCTCACTACATCACATCTACGAAGGCTTTTATAACACTGTAAAGTCACTCCCCTAAAATTTGAACATAATATATTTTGTGGGGCCACTTTTAAGCTTATCAAAATAAAATATTTAGTTACTTTGAAATTTATGTCTTTTGATGTGATATGTGAAGTGGAAAAATAATGTGACTATTTCTCCTTTTGTGTGGCACATAACAATTTTTTATTTATTAATCATACTCAAGGCAGTAAGATTTTCTTGATAGAATTTTGTACTGAGAAATGTTTGAAGCTAAAAATACCTAAGTAGCAATATAGTTTGATATAATTCTATGATAAATGTTTATATGCTATCTTTGTGTTCTACAAGTATAGACCATGGGATGCTATTGCTTACGAGAATGAAAGGAATTAAAGTACCTCAAGAATCACTGTAATTGGCTCAAAAGTTCCCTATGCATATGTGTAATATAATATTTTTAGTCAATCACAGATGGCTGCTACATCGCTCTCCCTCTTTTATCTTCTTTCCTTTCTTTCATAGATTTTATTCCTTGAGAATAATCTGGAACCAGATGCAGGTACTGGACTAATAATACTAAACCATTAATCCTAGGCAATGATAGAATGTTACATGTCCAATATAAACCTAAACATTTGACTTTTTAATATATTTTCTTGCATTTACATTGTTATTAGTGTCATCTATCTACCCTTTTTGCTTTCAGGATATGTTTGAAATCTGATTAGTCTTTGTGTTTGAGAAACAGAAAATAAATATTGCTTGGTTGGTTTATGATTTAGTAGGTTTTGTGATGTTGTGTCCTAAAGACTGACAAAAACAACTTAGAGAGGGGCTGGGGTTGTGGTTCAGTGGTAGAGCACTTGCCTAACATGTCAGAGGCATTGGGTTTGATACTTAGCACCACATAAAAATAAATAAGTAAAACAAAGTGGTTTTTTTGTTTGTTTGTTAAGAACAACTTAGAGGAGAAAAATTTTATTTTAGTTCATGGTTTCAGAAGTTCAATCCACTGTCAGCCAACTCCATAGCTCTGGCCCCAAGATGAAGCAGAATGTCATGGTGGAAGGGAGTGGCAGAGGAAAGCATCTCAGAACATGACAACCAGGAAGCAGAGAGAGAGAGAGAGAGCGAAAGAGAGAGAGAGAGAGAGCTTTGCTCACAGGCACAAAATGTAAACCTCACAGGCATGCTCCATTGACCTGCTTCCTCCAGTCACACCTTACCGATTTACAATTATCAACCAGTTAATCCATATCAGTGGGTTGATATAAACTATCACAGTTGATGTATCAATTATTGTTATCATTTGCATTATTCTAAAGTCTGTATTTCAAAACACAGGAAGATGAAGAGGAAAAGTATTTGTAATGACCTACTGATTTAGATACTTGTGGCTAGGAGGGTGGTAAGAGTAAAGTAGTAGAGTGAGGATTCTGGGAAAGTGCTAGTCTAGTAGACCTAGAGAAGTAGACTGTCCTGTTACTGAATACTTAAAATCTCAGAAGTTAGTGGGTAAGAATTCTTCCCCATGAGTACTTATGTAGGAACTCTATTCCCTCAACTCTATATTCAGGTTGTCAGTCACAACCTGAAAATCCCATTTCTTTCCTGTAAAAGTCACACCTTTACCCCAGTGACAAGTGTTCCCACTAATGCACTAGAACCTTGACCATAGGACGACTGGACTTTCTATCATCTTTTAGGATACCTATAAGCTCTGAGGCACTCTTAAACCTCTGGCAGAAGGTTGAGAAAGAACTTGTCTTAATCGTAGAAGTTTACAACGCAGCAAACTGAGTGAAGATGACATTTATGTCATTATAAACTAAAGTCATTGTCATAATGCTGGTACTGACATTGGCCATGCTGAACAGCATACACTGGGGACAACAGAAGGTATGAGTCACCTTGTTGTTTAGGATACTTGAGGGAAAGGATTCCCAAAACTAACATGACAAAGAGGAAGAAAATGTTTTTTACTAATGTACAGACACTGAAGCTACTATTAAGGTGAAAAACATAATATAAAAATAGTTCATGTCTCTCTGTATTTTCTCTAAAAAAAGACCACAAATTTTGAGTTTCTGTAAGAATAAATAATATAATAAGCTTACACAGCATCTGGAATTGCATTTTCATGCATGAAAATGAGCTCAAAGCCAAACTTCATTCATTTGCTGGTTTGTAAAGATAACCATGTTTCTACTGTGTACTGTTATGTAGTTTAAAATTATAGAATTTTCCCTACAGTAATGGTTGCTCTTGATGGGTTGTGTTGTAGCTATTTTTTATACTAAAGTAATTATTATATAATTACTACAATATAATAATTATTGTGGGGGTGGTGATTTTTATTAAAAGCTCAACATTCTCCGAAGATAAGTTTCTTCATTATTGTTAATTCTAATGCATGTCTATCAGTCTTTATCCAGATAATTACTGAAATGGTTCTCTATGTGACAGAATTGAAAAAAAAAAGTTGAGAACAATAAAATAGTTTACAAAATCTATACAAGTCATCTGAGAAGAGATGTCTGCTATATTCAATTATTTGCTACAATGGGTGATCTGAATAAAAAGAAATCATAATATCTTGTCACTTCTAACTCTTGGAGACTGCTGTGTTTCTTTTCCTCCAAACATCTAAGGTGAAAACCATTGGTATTAGAATTTTCAAATTGTGTTGCTGCGGTTAATAACCTGATCCCTTCATTTTTGTCAGTTCTTCACCTCTGTGACCTGATATGATAGTTACTCAAAACTGCACTGTGAAATACATGAGTCTGGACAAGGAAAATAAATAAGTACTGAATATCTTAATGGATAATAGTATGTGTGCCTCTGTGTGGTTGCAGGCTGCCTTTCTTCCAAGCCATTGTCCACGCTAAAGTCAGCATGGTCACATACTAGAAAAGCTGAAACACTGTGACTGTAGCTCAAAGCCAAAAGACCTCATTCATTTGCTGCTAACAGTGAGCATGCTTCTGTTATATGCTAGGTTTTGAAAGTGAACAGCTTTTTCCCTGTGTCTTTATTGCTTTATTCTATTGGTTCTTATTGCCATTATGATTGCCCTGGCCACTCTTTTAATTAAAGGAAAATTTTTATATATTTATAACCAACACAATCATGAGGACCTAATTTTGTCTTGATCACTTTTAATATTTTGCTTCTAATACAATCTTATAGTAGGTGTTCATTAAATAACATCTCATTTCAGTATATCAGAAAATAAATAACCACAGAAGCAAAGGAGGACTATGAAAAATTCAAAAGTTCCTCCAAGGATACTTCTAATTACATCTGTGCTAGAGAAGAGGAGCTAATGAAAAATCTCTACCTCAGTTACACAATTACTGACACTCAGGCTTTTGGGAATGTCAATTTGAGTAACTCAGTCTGCCAGCGACCTTTAACAAGAAAAAGTCCAAGTTGAGGGTAAAGAGAAATGAAATGGGTAGTAAAGGAAGATATCAATAATTTAAACTACTCCACATGACAAGTTGCATGAACACATTCTTCATTTTCACTTTCTACAATTTTGTCCTAATGTTTTATATGGGGAGTAGTAATAGTTAACCTTTCAACTTAGTTTAAAGTTATAGAATATCCAAAGATAAGTGTGACTACAAGAGATGAGGAATTAAGATCTTTGTGTGGCCCACTGAATTATCCATCTTTCTTGCATTTATAAACAGATGCTTTAACCTGCCCTGAATGAAGATGTGAGGCACTTGTTCTGGACAATGTGGTAATATGCCTCATTGTCCGATTTGGCTTCCAGGGTACTTTATCTTCTCTCCTCCTTCCTGGGGTGGAGTTCTACTATTAGGAGCACACTTTGGAAATATAAACCAACCACATTTCCAACCACCTCTTTTATTGGGCTGTTATATTCTAATCCACTATTCATCTACACCTGCTCTAATTACCCCAGAGCCAGATACCAAACAACTGAGGGTATCTCCTATGCCCTGAAGCCTGAAACTAGCCAATTCTAAGCCTGCTTAGCCTCCCACACTCATCCTTTTCTATGGAAATCATAATAAAGACTCTTGTCCACAGTTTCTCCCTCTCTATGTGCTTCTTGAGCAAAATCTGTGCTTTCCTGTGTGGCCCCAATGGGAGCTATATAAATAATACACTAAAATTTCAGTGGCAGTAATCTTCCGTTTCATTGGACTTACGATCCATTAAATTTTCTATCAGAGATGTACATTTTAAAATGTACATGTTGGAAGATGGTCAAAAATCTTCACCTGGATAACAGGTGGTTGCATCACATAATATCAAAGTTGTTATTATCATTATTTTAAAGATGCGTGGAAGGGAGAGGAAGAACACTTAGAAGCTAAAACAATAGATGCTCCATCACTTATCTGCTTGTTCTCAGCCCATGTTTCCACTTTTCTAGGCTAATTTATCTTCAAGCCAGTCCTACTAATTAAGTAAAAAACACACACGCACACACACACAAAAAAAACACAACAACAACCCACAAAACAAAAACCAAGAAAAACTGGTTTTATTTTCCATTTAACACTTTGTTGGGCACAGTGATAGTATCTAAATTAAGATATAATTTGTATCTTGGACTATTGTCATAATTTGGATCTTCACTATCCCTAAAGATTCAAATACTGAAGGCATGGTCCCCAATGCTGCAATGTTCACAGGTGAGGGTTTTGTGAAATGATTAGATCATGAGGGTTCTGATCTCACCAATAGATTAATTCGTGGAAGGATTCGTATCTGATGGCATTATTGGGAGGTAATAGAATCTGTAGGCAGGGGGTACTAGGAGGAAGAAATAGGTCACTGGAGGCATGCCCTGAAAGGGTATACCTTGTCCCTGGCCCCTTCATTCATCACTTTTCTCTGCTTCCTGATTGCTGTAAGGGGAACAGCTTTCCTCTGTCACATCTTTCCAACATGATACCCTGCTTCACCATACACCCATAGGAATGAAGCCAGTTGAACATGGATTGAAACCTATGAAACCATGAGCCAAATTATCTTTTCTCATTTAAGTTGTTTATGTCAGGTATTTTGGTCATAGTGAAAAAATCCCAACTAATACAATTACCTAATTTTTAAATTAACACTAAAACAGTATTACTTAAAGTCACATATACAGAATATTTAAATTGTTTTCAAACTAATAGTGAGGAATCAGCTTCATAAAATAAAACCTTCTTAAAATGCTTTAAATGTTCAACATTTAATAATAGTTGATTCACCAATGCTAAGAATAACCTTTAATGAGGAAAGAGGCAAAGAAACAGTAATTTATTCCACGTTGGCAGAGTTAACAAGATGTTACATATTATATGTTTCAAAAATATTTATTGCTTAAAATATTTACAAACTATACAGTGGCATTGCTTTTCAATAAGTTATCATTAAACTGTAATTTTCAAAACTTCAAGAAAAAGTGCCACAGGGACAGTACAAATCACAGCTTGACATATTAAAAAACTTATTAATAAAATGTATTAAATAAACATATTAAGTAACTTGTATTCTTTTAATCATTTATACAGTGCTACTGTTACTTTTCTCACAAAACTAACAGTATTATTCTTTTATGATCTTAGTGGTTCCATGAGTGACAAGGTATGTTTTTTAGAGAATTTTGAGTCTGCAAGTATAAAATAGGATCTATACCCTTTCTGTAATGAAAATATTCTTTATAACTATTCATGTCACTTTATGATATAATTTAAGTAACTTTTAAAGTTATCTTCTCATTCTAATATAAATTTTATTGGTTACTTTACATTTTTGATAATAGAACTTCATTTTATATGCAACTTTTACTCCTTAGTATAAAAATATTCTTATAAATATTCCTATAATTCTTGTAATTGACCTTTCAAGATTTGAAGTAATACTTTAGAATCACTTCTTTAAAAGACTATGATTCAGCCCGGCGTGGTGGCACAAGCCTGTAATCCCAGCACTTAGGGAGGCTGAGACAGGAGAATTACGAATTCAAAGCCAGCCTCAGCAAAGGCGAGGTGCTAAGCAACTCATTGAGATCCTGTCTCTACATAAAACACAAAAAATAGGGCTGGGGATGTGGCTCAGTGGTCAAGTTCAATCTCCAGTACCAAAAAAAGAAAAAAGAAAAGAAAAAAAAGACTATGATTGCATGCAAATATATGTATATATATATTTTTTTCTTCAACCCAAAGCAGATTATTCTTATCTATAAAGATGGTTTTAAAAAAGAGATTATTGGTTAAATTTCAGGAAAATTTGCCCAATTTACATAAGCATAATTTTTTGTTTTCTTTTTCTCTGATTTTCATGGGGAAGAAAATCCTAAAACAAAGCTCACATGAATAGGAAAACAAGTGACCAGTAAAGTGAAATTCCATGTACATATCACAAATGCAAAGGACTTTTTGCTGGGATGAAAATTATACCAGACTGAGAGTCATTTTAGGATGACCTGCACTCCTCATTTTGAAAAAGTGGTATCTGAGAAAACAGAATATAAATCCAGAAAAAATCTCCATTAACAGCTCCTTGTACAGACAAGTAAAATCAGAATCAGGCAAAGATACATAAACGCTTTCCTAAAAATTGGCTATCATTAATAATGACAGAGAAATAATCAGAAGGTAATGCGTAGCATGGATTTCCCTAGAGCTAGCAAAGAGGGAAAAGTAAAGTCTAAATGAAGAGTTTCAAAAGAAAAAGAGAATCCCACAACATCAGGGCACAGGGTTTGCCCCTGATAGAAACTAGAGATAATAGCTTGCTTGGCAAAAGATACATGGTCCTAAGAGAACTAGCCTGAAAATTTCAAAGCAAAGAATTCGTCTGATACAAATTTACTGTAACTTACCCTTCATAACCTTCTGAATTTTAATCTACCACCCCCAAATATTTTAAAGTGTGGTTTGTGCCTTAGAACAAATCTGCATTTCTAAATATAGGCCTCCTTCAAAAAAATGTTTGAAGCAATTGACATTCCTGTGATATTATTATTGTAATTACTGTTAGGAGTTGAATTGTGTGCTCTCCAAAATCACATGTTGAAATTTTAACTCCTACCAACTCAGAACAAAACCTCATTTGGAAACGAGGTTTATAGAGATATAATTAGTTAAGATGAGGTCATTACATTTAACCCTAATCCTGTATAACTGGTATCCCTATAAAAAGAGGACATTTGGACAAAGAGGCACCCACGCGGGGACTCTGCCACATGAAGTTAAAAGCAGAGATCTGGCTATGCTTTTACACACCAAGGAACACCAAAAATTGCCAGTATATAACCTGAAGCTAGGGAAGAAGCATAGAAAAAATTCTTCCTTACATCCCATGGAAGGAACCAAACCTGATGACACTTTGATCTCAGACTTCTAGCCTGGAAAACTAAAACACAGTATTTCTGCAGTTTTAAAGCCCCTTAAATTATGATTCTTTGTTATGGTAACACTTAAAAACTAAATTATTAATGAAGGTGCCAACACTCAATGTGACAAAAATATACACATGTCTATATATATATGTTATGACTGAATATACATAAATAAATAGAATCAATATATACAAATATATATTGATTCAATTTGCTAATTAAAATACATATATGTATATTTATAAATAATGTGTGTGTACATATATATACATATAGCAAACATATAGAGAAAAAAATGGTCTTGGATCACAGATATTTTGATAAGAATTGTTTGAAAATATGTTGCATTCCCAAATCAAGTGCATGCAGTTCGAATTTTCCCAAGCTGAGTCCTAAAATTTCTTTTCTTTTTCTTAATCTTTTGTAAGGGTTGAAAACTGTAAAACAAAACATGCAGATAATATAACTGAGTGAAGACTCTAATGATAGCATAATAAGTGTGTGGGGGGAGCTTGCCTAATGAGAAAATACAAGCCTTGCATAAAATAATTTATGTTTATATTTTGAAGATTACACTTGCCCAATAAAACACAATTTTGAGATCATTGCTCTATTTGTCTCACCATTTTTTTTTTTTTTTGGTTATCTCCATCATAGCCATTATTTCATTTATTTTCTATTATTCTCAAATGTTTCCCATATCCAGTGTTCTGTATTTTCAACTCCGTATTATACTTTTTCATACAGATTCAGTATTTCCCAGGTGAAAACAATGCTCAACTCCATAAATTCATTTGGTTTTTGAGTTCTACCAGTAACTAATACTCAGGGGTGGGGGGAAACACAGGCTAACCATCGTATTTGATAGCTTCCCTTTTCTTGGCATGTATTAACAAATCCACTGTTATTCTGTTTTTGTTGTTGTTGTTTACTATACATGTATTCTTTTGAAAGTCATTGGTTAAGACTGTTATGTTTATTTTTGTGTGAAATATCCATAACGATCATGTTCTGTCATATATTGCTAGCTTAAAAGATAGATTTATATAGTTTATACTTATTGCATTTAGGTTGTAATATTCATAATGAATTACATCTTTAATAAATATAAAATTACCTTCTTTTTCCAACATAATGCACATTGCAATGGTATTATGTTTATTCTTCAGTATTCCTACTCTGAACAATATGAGAAAACTCTTAACATTACTTTGTTCACAGAATTTCTCTTGCTTCTTATTTTAGAATTTGTTATAAATAGTTAGGCAATATGACGCCATCATATGACAAAGGACCTACTTGTCTGGTGCTACAGTCCTTGCATTTCAGTAGAATTTTGAGATATAAATAACAAAGTGTCTAAGAAAGATCAAATAACTAATGTGCATTTCAGAAATATTTAATATAAATAGAAATCAGTATTACAAAATTTATATGATGTAAGTCCATATATATTAGGTTATCATTAAAAGAAATAGCACCTAGTACTTTTAAATTTTTGCCTTCATAACAAGAGGAAGTATGAATTTAAAACCCTTTGACATACTAATTTGTCAACATGTATCATATTTTTGTAAGTTTCAGCATCCAATTCTTTTATTGATATTTTACCTCTTTGAAAATAACCAATAATTCCCAGAAAGACAGAGATCTAATTTTTTTATTTCTCTTTCATTTAAAATATGGAATATGTAAACATATTTCATAACAATGCGATTAAATTTTGTCAAATATGGGAAAATGACATTTTAATTAAATATTAAGTAAAAATGCAAGATAAAATGTGGTCTTAATCTAACTTCTTAAATGTTTAACAAACCTATGAGTTATAATATTTTTATTTCAAAATCGTAATTCCAGTTCTCCAACCTGCTTTTTTTTTACAGAATGCTCTATTTTCCTGGAGGATGTTCTTCAACAAATGCTTATGAGAATCACAGAGAACTTTTTTTTTTTTGATACTGGGGATTGAACTCAGGGGTACTCAACCACTGAGCCACATCCCCAGCCATATTTTGTGTTTTATGTAGAGACAGGGTCTCACTGAGTTGCTTAGCACCTCACCGTTGCTGAGGCTGGCTTTGAACTCGGGTTTCTCCTGTCTCAGCCTCCCACAGTGCTAGGATTACAGGCTTGCGCCACCGCGCCCAGCTACAGAGAATGATTTAGTCTTGGTCATCCTCAGATATGCCACCAGTGAAACCAAGAAAGAAATGTACCAACATGATAATGGCTATTCTCACAAGGTTTTAGGTTTACTAATTATTATTTAGCTTTTATTCTTTTGCATATATTTTAATCATTGACATTAAGTATAGATTTCTAATATTAGAAACCAAATGTCATTAAAATTTTGGTTAAAAATATAGTAGACAAATTTTATTTTTATATATACATCAATTTCATGAAATGTATTTTATTTACTTTAGCTTCTGGCCTTTCAATTTTTGAACTACTTTACCTTTAATGTTCTCTTAGTTGACCTGAAATTAATGGTGCAAGAAAGGACAGTCATTGTATGACAGATATTCGGGTTCTGTAAGGATCTTGCTGGATTGGATCTGCCTTATTATGAGAAAAAAGCTTAACTCTGATATTAATGAGAACTAATCATGTTAAATTTATCAGCCTACTGAAGCTTAACACCGACTTGTTTTGTCAACGGGATAGTTATAAACAGACATCAAGTCATGGATAACATACTGGAATTCCATGAACTATTATCTCTCAGAATGAAAATTAGAAATTAAGAAAAATATTTACATAGGTTTTGAATCTTAAAACAATCATTTTAAGCAAGGTATATTAAACTCGCTCATTTTATAAGACAACAAAAATAATGCTGTGTTCAGTCAACACTTAATTGTGATTATTGGTCCATAACACCAACGGTTTATTTTTAAAATCATAATTTAACATAATAAGATGTCAAAAGTTATATAATACACTGTGCTTTGAATATGTGTTTTCTTTCATAGACAAAATAATAAAAAGTAAAAAAAAAAAAAAACTAAAAAGAAATATAATCCCAAAATGGCAAAAATAAACTACAAATTAGCATACTGTCTATAAAAACACACATTTTACAGTAATAATTATTAATTCTTTAAGCTTAATTTATCCAATAATATTTTTTCAGTGATTATTGTGTATCTGGCTCATGCTAGGGTTTGTGGACAAATACAAAGAAGAAAAACACAAAAAATGGTCTTTATACTCATGATGCTAATAATTCTAGCGTGGGAATTTGCAAGAGAAAATTAATTTAGATAATATGTATATATATACATTCACTTATAAACTGTTTTAAACTACTAGAAGTAAACAGTATATACGCAGAAAATATAGGATGATCTACCTCCAACAGTTTGACTAGTCAGAGCTTGGAAGACTGCCACATATCAAATTAGGGGAAGACAGCTCTAGGCCAAATGAACAACAGCAAGAATAGAAAACCTAGTGTAGAAAATAGTTTCATCTTCACATAAAACAAAGATTTATGTTTGATTGTGACCCATGAGCCTGCTTAATGGCCTACAAGCTAGGTGAAAGGTGATTGCTTTAGCAACACATTATGCCCTCTGTAAATGAGAGCATCATAACTCTTTGGAAATGTTTGAAAATCCTTCAACTCTTTTTTTTTTCACTAGAAATATTAAAAAGATACATTTGCCAATAGAAAAATAAAAAGGGATAGCTTAGATGCTTTTTAAAATAAAACTTTATGCTTTGCCCTTCAGAATTTCCTAGCCAAGCTTTACATTCTCCCTCTCATGGATCCAACTGCTTGTTCTCAGTTTGAGCCCAGCCACTTTCTCTCAGCAGGACTTTGTTTCTTAAGCACTGTAGATTGCAGGACATTGCAGCCTACATTTCAGAACACATATTTGTTTTTAGCTCCCCAGACTCCCACATGTCCCAGAGCTCAAAAAATGTCCTGTGGAGAGAATTGGTCCAGCATTTGAGGCCACTTGGTTTCCTGCTTTGTTATTCCAGCACTGTGTGTCAACTAAAAAGCTTTCTAGTTTCTCCTTCTTCCAGCAGAGTCTCTGCTTGAGCTAAGCTTGGTCCAAAGCCTATGCCCCAAATCAACAAATGTTCTCAGGGTTCTGAAAAAGACTGTAGCCAATCAGCAAATCAGAAAAATTTATCTCCTCCCTGGAGTTTTTGTTTATCTCTATTTTATTTCTTCCACTGCTGTCTCATGCCTTTGAAAATGTGTTTCTGTAATTTTCTTTATTTTTGCAACTGGGTCATTGACCTCTGTTTGTTTATTAGAACCTACCTAGAAAGCAGACTTCATTTTAGTTAACCATTTTGAAATGGGAGGGTGAGATTCCATAATTTGGCACTTGAACATTCTTCAATAATAGCATTCACAACAGTCTGGTACTCAAGGTACGTATACTACAATGGTCACGTATTTATTTTTCCAATCAATATCTTAAGAACTAGGGAAAGAATCAAAATGCATTTTCTGTTGCATACACTCTCCTACATTGAAACAGACTTGATTCAAAACTTCATACATCCCCTCTACCCTTAGACCACTATTATTCTTTTTGGCATTTTGATACAACAGGTAGTTCAGGATCACTTTTCCATGATCTGTGAAATGACTAGGAATTTTCCTTTCTGTACTGCACCATTACTCTGCTTAATGTCTATGAGTTCTTTTGGGGAGACAAGGAGGAAGGCATATACTATTAATTTCTCATATTATCAAAAATACATTAAATGTATCAGCCTTAGTCTCAAAGAGATTAATTCTTTGAACTGACTTAAGTCTGAGATTTAGGTCAGAATTCCCAACTACATGTGGTCTAGCTCAGCCCCTGTTGTTCCTACTAGGTATATTATTAATGATTATGGTGATATTTCAGTTGTATAGTCTAAACACAGCCTTAGTTTTTATCCCATTATGGAATTAATGTTTGTGTTCTCCCTAAATCCCAATGGTGAAGCCCTAAATCTCAATGTGATGCTATTAGAAAGTGGGGCCTTTGGGAGGTAATTAGTTTTACATGATGCCATGAGAATGGAGCCCTTCTTATAATGACATTTGTGACCTTATAAGAGGAAGAGTCACCAGAGTTCTCTCTGCCATATGAAAACAGGGTGAGGAAGGGGCTATCCATAAGCCAGGAAGAGGGCTTTCTACAAATCCCAACCAGGAAGGCACCCTTATTTTGGACTGGAGTCAAAAGAACTATGAGAAACAAATTTCTTTTGTTTAAACCCCCCAGTCTATGGTGTTAGTTATGGCAGCTCAAATCGAGTAAATTATTGCATATTAATTTTATTTCCAGGGATATTATAATCAATTACCCATCTGTATTGGACAAACTTTTCAAATTACCAGACTTAATTGAATGTTGCTGAATCAGCTTGTTGCATCAAAGAATAAAGAGTAAGAACCGTTATCATTAAACAAAGAGAAGATTGTGCTAAACTGCGCTTGTGAGCGCATATTAAAATACAGAAAGAAGAATCTCTGTATTGCCTTAATTCGTAGATGAAAAGGTGATTGATCCTCATGCTGCCTGTGGATACTGAAAGATAAAGTCAACTTCCATGACTTCTTCTAGAATATCTCTGTCATGTGTTCCTGGAGAGGCTAGAAGGCACAAATCAAAGGCCACATGGAAACCTGAGATCAGATCTCTTTCCAGTCACCTCTGCTTTGTTTTCCAGTATGAGACACCAGTCCTTTGTTGAAAAGTGGGAGAAGGGAGGTGGATAAAGATGATTTGCCATGATTCTGGCTTCAAGGGAAAGTCAACAGATTATTGTATGTCAGTGGTAGAACATGATACAATTAAACAAGGGTAAGCAAATAATTACAAAAAATGTGAATGGGAAAGGGACTGCTTGTAAAAATAAGACAATTTGCTACTTAATTGACCTTCCTCAAAATTGTGCCCAAGGGGAAAACTGCTTCAAAACTAAGGTGAGTAAATAAATCTGCTTTAAAATCTGTGCCACGTCTATCTCCTTGTAGGCAGAATTGACCTTGAGGTTTTTCTATTTGTGAAAATATATTAGAAACAAATTGAGTTAAAATTAGTGTTCAAAGGTTAAAGCGTTTACATAAGTGAGAATATTACATTTCCACTGGTAAATTGGTAATTCATTTATGATATTTAAAATTATTACCATGTTGCCTATTTGAGAATTGGCTTATAATTAGTTTTAAAACTGTTTATTATCAAAAGAGTCCATAATTTCCTAGTGAGCTAAATTAAAATAAAGTTATAATTAATATAATTATAAATTTAGTGATACTGTGATAGATTGCATTATAATTCCCAATAATCCATGCCTCCAGGTATCTGTGCTCTTTAGTATATGACTTATTTTTTCCACAAAGAGAATATTGTCAGATGTGATGCAAAATGAGATTTTGAAGCCCATTCAGATCCACATTTGAAGTAGATACACCTAATCCACAGCAAAAAAAAAAAGCTTACATTAACTGATTCACAAGGTTGTAGACCGATAGAATAAGTCAATGTGTATTACTTCGGTTTGAAATGCAGTGCTACTAATCATTATTGAATCAATAGCTGAAAGATCAAGACATTAGTACCCCAAAGTGCAGTGCCTCCATAAGGAAAATTTAAAATATGGAGCATGGGCTTTGGGACTGGATTTTGGGAGTTGAGAAAACTATTTAAAGGCATAGAAATGAAGGCAATGATATAATTTAGAAACAGAAATAAGAAGAATTATAGAAGGCCTAGAAATTCTGGGACATGCTGGGTTTGAAACTACACATATTTTTCCTTATTCTTTCAGCTGATATGGGCTAGCATTAATGACACTCCAGCAGTAACAAGCACACCTGAGATCTTGTTTTCTAATAAACTTCCCTAGTTTAAAAAAAAAGAAGAAGAAATCATTAGGAAAATGACTGATTCTAGTACCAGGGAAGGAAATACATAAAACCAGTCGAGAACACATTGTAATTTTAGAAAGTGAGAAAGTATAGTGAAGGAAACAAGGTGAAGAAAGAGAAAAGAAAAGAACCCCAATACAGAGTAGTACCAAAGGAGCACAGAAGCAAATTGAAAGAATTACCAAAGCTGAAAGCATTCGAAGAAAATACATAATAGGAAAAAGCTCTATTTAATGATAAAAACAAAAATGAAAATCTTTTGGAAAATACTTATGATCTCAGGTATCTATACAAATATATAAAATAAGAATTAAGCATATTTCAAAGTGAAGTAGGTATGAGTTTGATTACATTAAAATTAATATTTCTTTTCTATACTTCTTAGAATATCAGTATTTCCACTGGATGGTGTACTAGACAAGTCTGTCCCCCTTCTCCAGCCCAACATGCTTTCTTCCCCTGGTCTTCCCTACTTCAGAATAAGTGAGCCTCTTGCTCCCTATGGCTCAAGCTAAGATTCTGGGAATTCATTTTATTTCTCACTTTTATTATATACCACAAATTGTATTGCTTAAAACTTCAAAATATAATCATAATCTCAGTAGTTTTTATTAGCTTCAGTGTTATCACCATAGTAATTGAATTTGTTTTTCATGGATAATCACTAAAATCTGCTAATTGGGTCTCCTAGAACATGCCCCTCATTCAGATCTCTACTAACAAGGGGTAAGAGTGATTCTTTTATAATTATAGATCAGTTCAAATCAATTAACCACTCAATGTTATCAAATGTTATAACTGCATATAAAATTTGGTATCTAAGGGTATAAATCCACCTTTGTCCTTCAGTATTTTTCTGTGTTTAGCCATTTGTCTTTACAGACACATTTTTGAAAGATTGCATCAATTTTCATTGTATACCATTTTTTTATGATCATCTGAAGGGTGGTATATCATAAGGTTTGAATAGTTGATTAGGAGAATTTTGTGGGAATTGGAAACATTTTATATTTTTCAGGCTTCATTTGAAAGAAAATTTCTATGTAGACCATTCTCCATCAGTGAGAAAATGTGGACAGCTTTATATTTTACTATTACAGCTTTAATAAATTTATTGGTCACAAAAGTACATAATGTGACTTTTCCAAATGACTTTATCCCCTATTAAAGATAATTTTTATCAAATAAAAATGAAAATAATCAGTGTGAGAGTTCATTTTAAGCACCTGCTCATTTTTTATCATTACAGTAAAGGATTATATGAAAACTTAGTCTTTGATTTTAATTTAAATGGATTTTACTGGTAAATTGGATTTTGTTATGATGCATAAGGATATACTTTATAGCAAACTGAATTGCCTACCTTTACAAATTGATATGGATCAAAAGAGAAACTTCATTTCATGCGAAGTTTTTAATATCTAGACAGAAATATAAAATATACTCTTTCAATAATCTGTGGGTCTATTGCATTAAAATTCTGTTTATCTAAGTAAATGGAATAACTTGCATTTAGGCATGTTCCTGTGCGCTTCTTCAGTATTACATATTAGTGTAATTAATCTATTCCATATCTTTAGATATTTTAAACATAATCACATAAATTTATGGATGTGCTTAGGTATGTTGTTTATACTTTTAATACCTGTAATGAATTTTATTTATCAGTAAACGTTTTATAAGCTTTTATGTAGTAACAAACAGCACCAAAACCACAAACATTGTATTTTTATAAATTTACATTTTCAGCTCTAAGTAATTAATTTTTTCCATATTAAATGTAGGACACTTTAAACACTTAATTTTCTAGAACTTTAAGTCATTATTTTATCATAAAATAGTTCTTCACTTAAGATGAGAATTTGCTATTAGAAATATTTCCACAATAACACTGATATAACATTAAAATTTATTAGCCTTAAAAGCATGAAATTTTAATAATTTATAAATGAAAATTAAGCGTAGATACCATTGATACTGCAGTTGTCAAATAATTAATGGCAACTCTTCTACAAAATCAACAAAAACATAAAAATATTAACTGCTTCTCTACCCACTTCTTGGCCAACCAGTGCCAGTTAATTCAGAGAAGCTGATTGTATATTGCTATCAATTTTTCTTCCTTAGTTTATTAAACCCATTTTTTGTTTGAGCCTTAATATGCTGCATTAGATTAACACAAACATTTTCACCAGCTTCAGAGAATAATCATTATTTGTCAAAATCAAGCATGGTAATTTCCATAACTTCTATTATTTACCGGCTAGGAGTGATTATGACCCAATTTTGATCCAGGAGTCAGAAGTCAGATAAGGGAAATTATGAGAATATTCATTGATGACAAAAGAAAGAAAGAAAGACAGGTGTGCCAGTATTGTGCTTCTTTTATTATTTCAAAATTTGAATCCCCAAAATGTAAATGTAATTAGCTATGACTACTATTTGGGGCAATAATGAAAAGAAAAACAAATCTTTTAGATACTTCATGTGTTTCTATGTCTTTTTGCATAGGCTACTATCTCCTGGAATTACCACAATAATATTATGTAGTATGCAGTTTTATCATAGGCCTTTTAAGATGCTTAAAAGGAGGCACATAGAGGTGAAGGAAGTTCACACTATGTAGAAATTGTAAATTTACACACAAGTAGTCTGGGCCCAAGGCTGCAACTCGTCACTGTTATTCATTGGGTGCTATCAAAGATAGTATGGGTAGAGAGAGATTTTGTATT